>CAUYQG010042772.1:0-13466 GCA_963574415.1 Tarsius wallacei
TGTAGTTCCAGCTACTTGGAAGGCTGAGGCGGAAGGATCGCCGGAGCCCAGCAGGTTGAGGCTGCGGTGGCCGGGAGCAGCCACTGCACTCCAGTCTGGGCGACGGAGTGAGACTCCAACTCAAAAAAAAAAAAAAAAAAATATGACATGGAAAGATATCTGCCCTTGTATGTTGTATAACAGAAGAATCATCTCTTCCTTGAACTCACTTGTAAATTATCTGAGCCTATGACTTGCAGGGGAATGGGAGAGAGAGAATAAGTATACAATAACAAATAGTCTAATATCTGTGCCATTAAATTTCCAGAAGAACAGGAGAAAGAGAGAAACTGAAAAAAAAATTTGAAAAAATATAACTGAAAACTTTCTAGATTTGGCAAAATACATAAATCTATGATTCACAAAGTTGAGTGAATCCCAAACAAAATAAGCCCAAGAAGTCAATGTCAAGACCTATTATGATCAAATACTTACAAACTAAAGATAAAGAAAATACTCATGAACGCAGAGAGAAGTAACATATTACCTATAAGAGAAAAACAATTTGAATGACAGAAGATTTCTCATCAGAAATTATGGAAGTCATAAGGAAGTGGCATAACACTTTTCAAGTGATGAAAGAAAAGAACTATCACTTTACAGAATTCTTAGCCAGTGAAAATATCATTCAGGAATAAAAGTAAAATAAAGTTATTTTCAGACTAAGTGAATTAAAAAGAGCATTGTCAGCAGACTTACTCTAAAAACACAGCTAAGAGATTTTTCTGACAGAATGGAAATGATAATAGAAGAAAACTTTGAGAATCAGGAATAAAGAAAAGGCAAAACAAGAAGAAAATACTGCCTATGAAAAAATATGATAGCCTATATTTCTTCAGATTTTTAAAAAATTTATTTATATTTAATTAAATCATAATATTATCCTACATAGTTCTCAATGAAATATCTATAAATATCCTTGGAGGGATGAGAAAAAGGAGAACTGATAGTCATAAGGTACTTGTAATTCTACTTGAAATGGTAAAATGTTGATAAAAGTAGATTGCAAAAAGACTACCTATGTGTATTGTAGTCATTAAAGCAATTATTTAAAAATACAGAAATGGATGTGCTAAAAAAATTATAGATAGATCAAAATTGATTCTTCTTTTAAATTCTATTTTATTTTAAAGTTGTGGGGTGCAAGTCAGGATTGTGTACACAAGTGGTTTAGGTACATGTGACGTTTGGGGCCTCTGATTGGACCTCACTTCACATGGATTAGGATCAATCACCCTTATTGATGTTATATGCCCTCCCTACTTTCCCTGGTGGTGTCCTGCTACTGACAATCCCTTTTTTGTATTATTGTGATAGGTGTTCAAGGTCTACTTATGAGTAGGAACTTGTGGTACTCAATTATTTCTTTCTGTGATAGATCACTGAATATGATAGACTCCAAATACATCCAAGTCATTGTGAAGTCCATAATTTTGTCCTTCTTTATGGCTATGTAATATTACATCATGTACATGCATCACATTATTTTTACCCAGTTCAGTTTTGATGGGCAGCGTGGTTGGTTGCATGTTTTTGCTATTGTGAATAGTGGTGCAATAAATATGTGTGCACAGGTATCTTTTTTGGTAGAATGATTTGAGTTCCTTATTCCCAGAAGGGGGATTGCTGGTTTGAATGGAAGGCTAATTTTTAGTTCTTTTAGAAATTGCCACACTGTTTCCCATAGAAATAGAATTAGTTTGCACTCCCACCACAGTGTAGAAGCATTCCTTTTTCTCCACATCTTCGCCAGCATCTGTTGTTGTTTTATTAATGATGGCCATTGTTGCTGGAGTTAAATGGTATCCCAATGTGGTTTTGATTTGCATTTCTCTGATGATTACTGAGGCTGAGCATTTTTTCATGTGTCTGTTGGCTGCTCATGTGTCTTTTTTTGAGAAGTGTCTATTCATGTCTTTTGCCCACTTCTTATTTTTATTTTATTTTATTTTTTCAATTTTTTAATTTTAAAGATATGAGGTACAAGGGTTAGGTATACAAATGTTCATTATGCAGGTACCCTTTTTGATGAGGTGTGCCCTCCCTCCCCTGGAAATTTCCTACTATTCCCAATCCCCCTACTACTGCTAATCCTTTTCTTATAGTATTACAATAATTGTTCAAGGTCCACTTATGAGTGAGAACATGTGCTACTCAGTTCTTTGTTTCTGTGATAGATCACTCAGTATTATAGACTCTAAGTCTATCCAAGTTGCTGCAAAGTTCATAATTCTGTCCTTTATGGCTGCATGATATATGTACCACTTTTTTTTCCCAGTCCTTTTTAAATGCCCACTTTTTGATGGGGCCTGTTTGTTTGTTTTTTCCCCTTTGGCACTTTTGCATTCCTTGTAAATCCTGGATGTTAGGCCTTTGTCAGATATACAGTTGGCAAGTTCTGTGGGCTGTCTCCCCACTCTCTTGTTTCTTTTGTTTTGCAGAAGCTTTCAGTTTGATGAGGTCACACTTGTCTATCCTATCTCTTATGACATGGACTTTGGGGGGTCTGATCAAGAATTGGTTCCCTATTTCAGTCTCCATAAGGGTGTCTTTTGAATTTTCTAAGATTCTTATAGCTTGAGGTTTTACATTTAGTCTTTGATCCATGTAGAATTGATTTTTGTGTACGGTAGGGTAGGGGGTCTGTTTCATTCTTCTGCTTGTGGTCAGCCAGTATTACCAGTATCATTTACTGAACAGGTTCTCCTCTCCCCATTGGTTGTTGATGGAGGCTTTGTCGAAGATCAGTTGGTTGAAAGATTGAGATTTTGTTTCTAGAATCTCTGTTGTGTTCCCTTGGTCTATATGCCTGTTCTTGTACCCATACCAGGCTGTCTTGATTATTGTAGCTTTATAATAAAGCTTAAAGTCTGGGAGTGTGATACCTCCCACTTTGTTTCTTTTGCTGAGGATTGCTTTGGCTATTTGTGGTAGTTTTTATTTCCATATGAATTTCTGTATTGTTGTTTCCAGGCTTGAGAAGAATGATGATGGTAGTGTAATGGGTATTGCCTTTGGTAGGATGGACATCTTAACAATGTTGATTCTTCTAATCCATAAGCATGGAATATTTTTCCATTTTCTTGGGTCTCCTTGGATTTCTTTGAGCATTGTTTTGTAGTTTTATTGTAAAGGTCTTTCTCTTCTCTGGTCAGGAAGATGCTAAGATATTTCATCTTTTTTGTGGCTATTGTAAATGAGATTGTCCTTTTTATTTGATTCTCTGCTTGTTTGTTGTTGGTGTATAAAAATGTGACTCTTTTGCACATTGTTTTTATACCCTGGAACTTTGCCAAAGTTCTTTACCAGTGCAAGGAGGTTTTTGCCAAAGGAGGTTCCCTTAGGTTTTCCAGGTATAGGATCATATTGTCTGCAAAGAGGGATGGATTAACTTCCTCTTTTCCTATTTGGATACCCCTGATATCCTTCTCTTTTCTGGTTGCTCTAGCTAAGACTTCCAATACGATGTTGTACAGGAGGGGTGAGAGTGGGCAGCATTGTCTTGCTATGGTTTTCAGGAAAAATGCTTCCAATTTCTGTCCATTTACTAACATATTGGCTGTGGGTTTATCATAGATGGCTTTTACTATTTTTCAGTATGTTCCCTCTATATTGGGTATACAAGGGTTTTTATAAAGAATGGATGCTGGATTTTGTCAAAAACCGTTTCTGCATCTAATGATATAATCATGTGGTTCTCGTTTTTACATCTGTTATGTATTTAATTACATTTATGGTCTTGCTGATGTTAAAACAGCCCTGCATCCCAAGGACAAAGCTTACTTGGTCATGGTGTATAATTTTTAAGATGTATTGTTGGATCCTATTTGCTAGACTTGTGTTGAAAAATTTATGTCTATGTTCATCAGAGATATTGGCCTGTAGTTATCTTTCTTTGTTGGGTCTTGGGCCAGTTTGAATATTAGTGTGATGTTAGCTTCATAAAATGATTTGAGAAAAGTTCCATCTTTCTCAACTGCCTGGAATACTTTCAATAGGATTGGTATCTTCTCTTCCTTGTATGTTTTGTAGAATTCCACCGGAAAACTGTCTGTTCCAGGGCTTTTTCTGTAGTTAGTTTTCTTATGATGGAATCAATTTTCCAGGTTGCTATTGGTCTATTTATGGTCTCTATTTCTTCTTGTTTCAACCTTGGGAGGTTGTGTGATGTCAGAAAGCCCTCCATTTCATTTAGGTTTTCGAATTTGTTTCCATACAGGTGTGCATAGTGGTCTCTGATAATCTTTTATCTTTCTTCAGGGTTGGTTGTAACTTGAGCTTTTGCATTTCTGATTGTGTTTATTTGGACTTTTTCTCTCTTTTTCTTGATCCATCTGGCTGGGGGTTCATCAATCTTGTTTATCCTTTCAAAGAACCAGCTTTTTCAAACAGCCCCTTTAACAAGTGGGCAAAAGATATGAATAGACACTTCTCAAAAGAAAATATACAGGCAGCCAACAGACACATGAAAAAGTGCTCAGCCTCACTCATCATCAGAGAAATGCAAATCAAAACTAGATACCAACTAACCCCTGTAAGAATGGCCATCATTAATAAAACAAACAACAACAGATGCTGGCTAGGATGTGGAGAAAAAGGAACGCTTCTACACTGCTGGTGGGAATGCAGACTAGTACAACCTCTTTGGAAGACAGTGTGGCGATTTCTGAAAGAACTAGAAGTCTACCTTCCATATGACCCAGCAATTCCCCTACTGGGAATATACCTGGAGGAACTCAAATTATTCTACGAAAAAGATACCTGCACATGTATGTTTGTTGCAGCTCTATTCACAATAGCAAAAACAAGGAACCAATGGTGTTGCCCATTGAAACTGGACTGGATTTTTAAAATGTGGTACATATACACAATGAAATATTATGCAGCCATAAAGAACAGCAAATATATGGACTTTGCAGCAAATTGGATGGATTTGGAGTCTATCATACTCAGTGATTTATCACAGAAACAAAGAACTGAGTGCCATATGTTCTCACTCATAAGGTGACCTTGAACAATTATAATGCTATAAGAAAGCGATTGGCAGTAGTGGAAAACTGTCAGGGGAGGGGGGTGGGACTGGCAGTTGAGGAAAACTGCTAGGGGAGGGAGGGGCATACCTCATCCACAAGGGCACCTGCATGATCAATGTTTGTATACCTAACCCTGAATTGTACCCCACATCTTTATAATAAATAAATAAATTATTTTAAAAATTGCATGTGATCATAAAACTTCTTGGAATTTATTTTGTAGTCTATGAAAAAATATAGTATGATATAGCATGTCAAAAATATAGTATAGTTCTAATGAAGTGTGCCTATCATTAGTCTTTTTGAATGCTACCAAAGTTATCTTGGGATGGAAATAATTATTGGTCAAAGTTTCTAGTCTTTAAACATTTTATGTAATATGATTTTCAGGTGTAACTCATAAATTGATAACTGTCCCAGATCAGAAATATTTTCATTGTTAATGTATAACACAACTTATATTTACAGGTTTAAGTTTAATTTAGTAGAAGCATCAAAATTAATGCAAAGGAAATATCTTGAGCAGTGAAGAGTGGAAACCCTAATGATTACAATTTCTAAGTAAGTAACATTCATTTTATGGCCTGGGGTCTACACATATTAACACAATTTAGAAACAGAATTCCACCCCAAGCCTTCCAAGAGTTGTTGAATTAAAGCAAATGTTTATGACTTTCGTTTCGGTCTCATTTCAAATTGCTGTCCAGAGTCATATTGCTCGATATCAGACTGTAATTTTTAACATTTACAAGGCACTCTACGATTTCTGCTCAATATCAATGTTATACAACTTATTTAGTACACAGATGTGATAAATTCATAAGCAACTTAAATTTCTAATTAAGTTCCAAACTTGTATGAAGACATATTTTATAAAACATGTGTAACAAAAAACATGGCATAGCAATTTATGTGTCTAAAATAAAATTACATTTAAAATGCCTAAAGATGCTTTATTTATCAATTATTTCAGCCGACATCTTAAATTTAATAACATTGCATTTTGTGTTGTAGTTTTTAACAAGACTAGCAATTGTACTGTTAATACAGACATCCTCCACTTAAGATGGTCCAACTTATAATTTTTTGGCTTTATGATGATACAAAACAAAATGCATTCAGTAGAAACCACATTTCAAGTATCCATATCATCATTCTGTTTTTCACTTTTAGCACAATACTCAATAAATTGTATGAGACACTCAACACTTCATGTGTTGGTTGATTTTGGCCAAATATAGGCTAATGTAAATCTTTTGAGTATGTTAAGGCTAAGCGAAGCTATGATGCTCAGTAGGTTAGGTATATTAAATGAATTTGACATAATATTTTAAACTTATGATGGGTTTACTGTGATGGAACCCCATCATAATTCAAAGGTTATGAATTTAAGTTGTCAAAACATATTAAATTCCCTTTAAATGGAATGTCAGGATATAGGTGACAAAAGACAGTTTAGGAATAACAGGAAATAAATACTCTGAACTTCACAATAGTCTAAGAAAGGGAATGATTATCTCCATTTCATAAATTGAAACCCAAAAAGATGTAACTGGTTTATCCCAACACCTAGTAATCAGGAATATTTTTATTTATTCAGACAATTTTAACAAGAATTGATTATAATTTAACTCCTGTGGGAAAAATAAAGTCAGAATTTTATGAGTTTACTTCATTGTTTTCCAGCTTCCAGTAATGCTTTTGAAAAAAGATGACAGTGTTATAAGTATTCATTATTTATAGAAAACAATTTTCTTCATTAACATTTTTAGATTAATATTTTTACACTCAGTGTTCTGAAATTTATAATTACGTGCCTTTATGTGTGTCTATATTCATAGGTTAAGTAGTTATTTCAACCTAGAAACTCATGCTCTTTGTTTTGGAACATTTTATTGATTTATTTCTTTGATGACTTTTTCCTCTTCAATACTTTTTTCACTTCTGAACTACTTTTATTTGAATGTTTTGGTTTATGATTTTTTTTCTAACTTTACTTTTTAATATTTTAACCATTTTTATTTCTTTGTTCTTTTGCTCTAGTTTCTAAGCAATTTTTACAATCTTAATTTCCAAACTGATTGGGTGTTTCATTATTGCTGTTATATTTTAGGTTATCAGTTACATTTTTTTATTTTTAAAAATGATATTAGTTTGCATTTATTGCTCTTGAAAAAATACCTTCTTTGTCTCTGATTATTTAATGTCTATTTTTGAAGTTGTATTCTCCTTTCATGAACTCAGTTTTCTCTTTATTTGCTTTTTTGTTTCTTTTTTTATAACAGATGTTTTCTCAAATGTTAAAGTGTCTAGTGATCCTTGGCTTTCTGTTCACATTTTAAAATATGACATTATAATTTTATTGGTAACGCTGAGACTGTGGATTAAAACATCGCAACTGTGTTTTAGTCTGTAAGGCAATCTGGTTGTGACAATTTGCTAGGCAGTTTCTAATGTCATTAGAATAAATATTTTATCTTGGTTGCCTTCCCCAGAAAATACACTTTCGGGTTTTTTGTTTGTTTGATGTCTATTTGCTTGTTTTTTAGCCTTTCTACCAGAGGCCTGAGAACTTAGTAGGAGACTAAGTCTGAGTGTCTCAAAATTTCTTCTTTCATTCTTAACTAGATTTCATGTTCCTTAGTTCAGGGACTCTTTGTTTTTACAGTCTCTCAAGGATAAACCTCTCATTCTGTCTCTGTGATTAAGAGACATCCTCTTAAGCTTTTTAAAATAGGTGAGAGATTTCAGACAGCATATTTCTTATGCAACTGCTATGAACTAAATTATGTCCCTCTAAAATGTATATATTCAAGTCCCAGCCCCCAATATGACTGTATTTGGAGATAAGATACTGAGGAGGTGATTAACATTACATGAGGTCCGAAGGGTAGAGCCCCAATCCTAGAGTAATAGTGTCTTTATAAGAAGAGACACTAGAGAGCTCACTCCCCCAACTCTCCCATTCTCTTACCACTGAATACACAGCAAAAAGGTGGCCATCTAAAACCCAAGGAGAGAACCCTGTCCAGACATTGACTCTGCAAGTAACTTGATCTTGTACTTTTAGTCTCCAAAAGTGTCAGAAGATAAATTTTGGTTGGTTAAGCCATCTGACCTATGGTATTTTGTTATGGCAGCCAAGCAAAGTAAGATAGATTTGAAACCATGAAGAGAAAGGCTGCTGCAAAATAAGAAGAAGAATAAAATAAGAATTAAAAATGTAAAATAAACCCTGTAAATGGAAGTGGAAGTGGCTTTGGAACTGGGTAATTGGCAAAAGTTGGAAGATTTTTTTAGACTTATGCTAGTAAAAGTACAGATTATTGTGAAGGGAGTATCGGCAGAAATATGGGAATTAAAGGCGATTTTTAATAAAGGCTTAGAAAGAGAAAAGGAGAGCTACAGAGAAAGCCTCTATCTTTTAAGAGAACACATAAATGATAATATACAGAGTGTTGGTAGGAATGTGAACCTTAAAAGACCACTCTGCTATGTTCTCAAACAGAAATAAGACATATATTGTTGAAAATTTGAGGAAAGGCAATTGTCTTGCTTTGTTCAGGCGCTGGGCCTGTGATTAGTGGGGCAGCTTTGATGACCTCTGAAAAACCTTCTGGGTCATTTTTCCACTGCTATTCTGACGGAAGCTAGGGGCTTCACCACACAATCACCCTTAACATTTTGTTCACAGCAATGTAGGCTCTTTCTAGCACACATCTCCCAATTCTTATGGTTTCTGCCTAATGACCAGGTCCAAAGCCATATCTACACTAGATATTTTAATTATCTGAGTCAGTAGAATAAAATTTGCTTATTTTGAAAGATTAGATAAGTAGAAGAAGCAGGGTAATTTTATATAAATGTATGTTGCTCATTATGGAATTTCTCCATGCCAAGAATCACATGCCTTTTACAATTCAAATTTGCATAATGCATTAGTCCTTATTATTTATTGTCGGATATTGCAAGACTTTTTATTCTACACTTTAGGTCTTGTTACAGCAGCACCCCTACTTCTCAATACCAATTTTGTTTTAGGTCATTGAGGCTACTATAACAAAAAACTGTAAACTGAGTAGTTTTACAAACAACAGAAATTTCTTCCTCACAGTTCTGGGAACTGGGAAATCGAAGATCCAGGGGACAGCAGATTCAATGACTTGGCAGGGACAATTTCCTGGTTCATAGACAACACCTTCCTGTGGTGCCTTCACATGGCACAAGGGTCAAAGAAGCTCTCTGGAAACTATTTTATAAGGGCACTAATCTCATGATCTAATCATCTCCCAAAGGCCACACCTCCTAATATTATCATAGTGGTGATTAAGTTTTAATATATACATTGGGGGGGAGGCCAAATAATTCAGACAATAGCAGAAATTTTTGTTATAAGGTATGAAGTACTTGGATGAAGTGTGCTCTAATATTTTCTGGAAGTTAAAGCCTGAAGTGATGAAATTAGATATTTGACAGATGATAGCAAAGGGTGAAAGGAGATGGATGAACTGATGAAGAAATTGTTAAGCAAAAAACGATCAGGACTTAAACATTTGAAAAATTCTCAGTTTATCTGTATTGGAAAAAATGAGAGGAGAAAACCAAAGGTGTAGCTGGACTATCATTTGATAAAGAAATCATGAGAGCATATGAAGAGAAACACTGCCAGCTTTTACTGAAATAGACAAGAGACTCAACAAAATGAAAGACGACCATTGGACTTCCTGGACCAGTACCAGAAAATAGAACTCTCTTGCTACAAACATGCCTTCACCTTTAAGAAAATGGAAGAATGAGTTCAAAGGAACATAAAATCTCAGCAGACCTGTCAACCTACCAAAGGCTCAGAGATTGGGGTTACTTCTTTCTGGGTTTCTTTTGTGTTAGAAATTCATGATGCCTTCTCTCAGTGCCTCAGAGGCAAGGTCACACAGCCCAGCGACCTTAAGTCAGAGTCATTCACAGGGCTGTCACCTTAGAGCACCTGAAAGGCAAGGGCATTAAACCAATTAGAATTTTTCTCCAGGCTTAAGATCAAATGCAATTTGCCTTGTTTGGACTTGCTTGGGACCACTACCCTTTCTTCTTTCTGACTTCTCGCATTCAAAATGGGAATGTCTGTCCTATGCCTATTCCACCATTTTATCTTGGAAGTTCATAACTTGTCTAGCTGCACAGGCTTACAGCTCAACCGGAATTTTGCCTCAGAATAAATTGTACTTTGTATCTTCCTCATATCTGATTTAAATATTTAGACGAGACTTTAGAGTTGATGTTAGAACCCATTAAGACTTTTGGGGTCTGTTGAGATGAAATGAATGTATTTTGCATGCAAGAAGGACATAGATTGTGGAGATCCAGAGTCAGAATGCTATGTCTCTCCATATCTATATGTTAAAGCTCTAACTCCTAATGTGAATGTATTTAGAGATAGGACCTTTAGTAGGTAATCAGGTCAAATAAGGTGAGGCCCTGATCTAATAGAACTGGTGTTCTTATAAGAAGAAACATCAGAGAGCTTCTTCTCACTCTATCATGTTGGACATCTGTAACTCAGTGAGGGAGCCCTCACCAGACACCACCAGTCCTACTGACATTTTGGACGTCAAACAGTGAGAAAATAAATTTTGATGTTTAAGCCACTCAGTCAATGATATTTTGTGATGGGAGCCCAAACAGACTAAGAAATTGACTTAAATCAATCTTCTTATTTTTGGCCCAGTCCTCATTCTCCTTTTCAGAGAAAGAATATGCAACTGGTGATTCTGAGAGTTTAGAGAATTCAGTGATTTAAGTAGATCTTTTTTTTGTTTTGTTCTCCCTGCTTCTAGGTTAGAACTATGCTTGTTAGGTTAGATACTTGTTCAGCTGTTTTATACCTTCAAATTCAAAATATTGTTCTTCTCCATCTCATTTTTTCTCTTTGACTTTATGTTTTTGTTTCTTAGATTATTTTGTGGTGGGAGTGGTGGTGGTGTTTTAAAGGACAGTATCGTTAAATGTACACATTCAATTTAACATTTCTAACCACAACTTTCCTATTTTATCGATTTAAAAATGAAATCAAACTTGATTCAGGCCTCATTTTATGAATAAACTAGTGAGTAGGTTGAAACTATTTTCTTAGTATTTATAATTTAAGGAAAATGTTCTCCTCTGTCTTCAGCCATCATATCTATTGCTCTCAGGATTCTTGCCCAATCCCCAAGTCTACTCAAAACCAAACAGTACCACAATTAACATCCATTCATTTTGTGTCAAACTTGTGCATGGGGTTCTAAAGCATCTACACATATAACTTTGTTCATATACCTTTATTCAAGGTCTTACTACTTATAGGTACCTCACATGAGCTGGTCCTAGATTTTTTTACCAGTCAGCAAAACAGTAATTCCTTTTATTTTTCACTGATCCCATGTATCTTAGCTCCCTTATCCTTTCTGGTCTCTAAGAAGCAAATCACTTTGCATCTAGGAAAACCTGGACTAGTCACTTCCAAGCATCTAAGCCAATAGTCATTGATAAGGATGATATAGTTAGTTAACATTTTAAATGTTTTATTTATTGCCACATTGACAAGAAAGATAATAACGCTTAGTGAAGCAGGAGTATACCAGATAGTCAAATGATTTTTCATAACAAAGGATTCTTTGCATGCTTTATTACTTTCAAATGACAGATATTCATATAGCTAAGATGCATTCGAATATAGTCATCTGATCATTCAATCTAACACCATTTTACATATTCACACAAACTAATTTTCCAACATTTTATTATAAAATAGATTATCTTTAGGCATGTTATCGTATTATATGTGTATATATGGAAGAATGGATTTTATTTTGTCCATAATATTGAACAAGTTATCATACCTCTAAAGGCAGAAATTTCTGAGTTATTTCTGTGACCAAGGCAACACACTAGTTTTAGTCTACATTTCTATCTATGGTTTTAATGACTGATTAATCCATGACATCTTTTAATCAAATAATGCAAATATACACATGTTAAATTGCATATTACTTTAAAATAAATACATTTATTTTTACTCCTCTGTTTGCTACAATTATTGAAATGACTTTTTTTTTGTTTGTTTGAAAACAAACATTTCCTTATTTTAAAATAGACCATTATATTTAAGAATTTTCACAGATGCACAAAGGCATGAGGGTGTTTGATCATGTGAAATACTTGCAAACCAACAGCACAGTTAAGGATCTGACAAATGCCATTCACAGCTTGTTCTTTTTTCCCAGCTCTTTGATCTGTTTTATCCTAGTAGCTCAGTTGTTTTTTAGCCACATACTTCAACCTTATTTTCTATCATATTATATATGCCATTTAAAATTTGCTGATGTGCAAAATCTTTGGAATGCTTGTGCCTCTTACTTTTTTATTCCTAGTAACCGGAACATTAGGTTTCAGTCTTCCCTACCTGAGTCCAAGACCCACAGAATTGTGGTTTCCAAAATAAATACTGTTACGGATTTCACTGTCATCTTTATCCAGTGAAATGGTGTTTAATTACGTGTTTAGGTGATTTTTTTTTTTACTTTTTTTTATATTCAATATTTTTTATTATGATATTGTGGGGTACAATTAAGGGTTAGGTGAACAAATATGCCTCGTTCAGGCACCCTTGTTGATAGGAAGTGTCTCCCCGTCCCCAGACAGATATTTACTATCATTAATCCCATCACCCTCCCCCTCCGTCCCCCATAGTTTCCCACCACTGTCAGTCATTTTCTTGTGAAAATACATTGGATGATCAAGGTCTACTATATGAGTGAGAACATGTGATACTCTGTTTTTTGTTTCTGTGAGAGGTCACTCAGTATTATAGACTCTAGTTCCATCCAGGTTGCTGCGAAATTCATGATTTTGTTCTTTTTTTTTTTTTAGTTGGAGTCTCACTCTGTTGCCCAGACTGGAGTGCAGTGGCCGCTCCCGGCCCCGGCCACCGCAGCCTCGACCTGCTGGGCTCTGGCAATCCTTCTGCCTCAGCCTTCCAAGTAGCTGGAACTACAGGCGCGCGCTACCACGCCCGGCTAATTTTTTTTTTGGATTTATTGTAGAGATGAGGTCTTGCTTGCCCAGGCGGGTCTCAAACCCGCGGGCTCAGGCAATCCACTCACCTCAGCCTCCCAAAGGCGCGGGATTACTGGCTGAGCCACTGAGCCCAGCTGATTTTGTTCTTTTTTATGGCTGTGTAGTGTTCCATTGTGTATATGTACCACATTTTTTAAATTCAGTCCTCTTTTGATGGACAGCATGGTTGCTTCCAGGTTCTTGCTATTGTGAACAATGCTGTGATAAACATACGTGTGCAGGTATTTTTTTTATAGAGTGATTTGAGTTCTCCAGGGTATATTCTCAGTAGGGGGATTGCGT
>CAUYQG010042774.1:0-13488 GCA_963574415.1 Tarsius wallacei
ATTTGACATATTTTTTAAATGGAGAGGAAGGGAGGGAGGGAAGAAAGGAAACAGAAAAGTATAAATGGATATTTATTCCTGTTAAAATATACAGTTTGTAGAATATACAAAAAATCACCTTTATCAGTGATTTCCCATAGAAAATGAGAAGGGGATCAGGGAAAGGTTTTTAATTTTTACATCACATATTTCATTACTGTAGTAATTTGTTTACCATGAGTATCTTATCACATTTGTAATAAAAATAAATCTCTAACTCTTCCCACTTAAAAAAAAAATACAACTATATGATCAAAGAATGTGCCTCTATGGGCCATGGCTCTGTCAAAGCTACACCTATAAAAATTTCATCTGCATCTCTTTCCAGTCCCATATGATTCTCATGCAGGGATTTCCATCAGAGAAGGAAGCTACCACTATCTTTTAGGAATTCTTAAGAGAAGAAAAGCAGCAGACTTGAAAGATTGGCAATCACAATGACAATAGGATAATACACGCAGGTTAAGAGCCTTCTTTTTTTCTTTTCTTTTTTATTTTTTGTTTCTTATCCCCTGCTACCATTCAAATAACCAAAAATGGGTTCTCCATGAAACAGATTTAATTCTAAGGAGGAATGAAAAGACATTTAAAGGGCAAGCCAACTTCATAAAATGACATTAAAAGGTTTTAAAATAGTGTTTTGCTTCCAAAGGGTGTTTGTAAATGTCAGAGGTAACATATTGATTACAGTCCTGGCAGTTTTTGCTCAGGGCTTCTTAGCTGTCTTTAGCCTAACTAATGCTATTGACTCATGCTCATGGTATAAAATATCTCTGCCACCTTACTTTGTTTGCTTAAACTTTTTGACCCACTGGATTTTATTCACATATGAATAAAAGTTTTTGTCAACTTAGTGATGTTTATAGTTCTTGTGTTGTTTAACTTCTCATGTACATTACATAAAACCTTGAAAATGGCTATAAGAGCTGACCTACAAACACCCGAGATGTGCTTCAAGTGTCTAGAAAATGTTGAAAGTTGGTTGCTTTATCTGAGGATATGATTCTGCATGTCTAAACAAATGAAAACACCATCTTGAAAGAAGATTCATAATCTCCTTTAAATCAAGATGAGGGGTATAACCTCCCTCATATTTTCTAGGCTCGGGCCTCTGTGCCAAAAATATCTGACATTTATATTTGCTGATGCTATTAGTGGGAGTCATAAACATTGTGGAGAAAGTTGATATTATCATCATGAACACAATCTGGGACAAGTCCCTTAATCTCTGTGAACTCAAGTTCCCAATTTGTAAATAGTGGAGACCATAATGATTGCTCTGACTACAGGATTATACTAAGCCTCCCAGAAAACGAAAATAGTGCACATGTGTACTCAGATTTACAGTTTACAAAGGACTTTAATAATTGTGAAGCTGAAACCAATGACTTTCTAATTTTCAGGACCTTTCAGAATTTAGATATAAAATGTGTTCATGGCATTTAACCTAGACAGACAGTAGGTATGGCTCTAAGTCATGGCCTACTCTTATGTATCTACTTGTATCAGCATATGACAATTGTAATTGTGGTCCTGACCCCACACAATTTGACCAAACATCAAAGATTGCCTAATTCATCAGCAGAGCAAAGCTACAAGTAACTAATAGACTTGATTTGGGTTTATTGTTTTAAGAACTTTATACAGCATACTTTTTTAGGTGAGGGAAAGGATAGATTCATTTGGGTTCTGCTGAGAATAGAGAGATTTTAGAACCATCATGGTATAGTACTATATGTGCAATGACCACGGCCTGGCACAGCTCCTCTCAATAGAAGAGATACAAAGATCCTGCTGGTGAACACAGGCAGGTACAAGGCCCTCAATCAGACCAGGCAGAAGCCAGAAATGTGTGTGAAAAAGGCTAGCGATGTCAGCTATTATGGCCTATGACTGAGACAAATGTAGGCACAAATGGGATGAGAGTTATCCAGAAGATGTATCTTCCCTTCCAAGGTTAGCACTGATGAAGATCAAATCTTAATTGCAATTCAGTCCAGGACTCATCATAACCCATAACAATTACTGTAGCTTGTCTATGGGACTAAGATGCATATCCAAATGTTATAACATACAAGGATCATGCCCAGTGTCAGCTCTTTGCCAATAACCTCGCCAGTTAATTAAGTTGCCATTTACCTGTCTCTGTTGGCTTACATTTTGAACCAGAAAATGTTAACATCATTGATTCTCTCCTTATGTTCTAGATAAGGAAATTAAAGCTGGCTCAGAGACAGAATTTTTTCCCAAATCTCCATAGTCAATTAGATTAGAAGAGGTTGACGCTTTTCTGAATACATAATTCTCTACTAGTATCATAATGTTGTCTTAGACAACTCACACAACCCAGGGTTCTTGAATTTCAGCCCCATCAAGGCCAAATACATTCAGTGTGTCTCCTGCAAACAAGAACTGTATTTAAAAGAAAGAGCATTACTCTGAGACCACTGTTATTAGGTATCTTGTTTTGTTATTTCTATGATTTCCCTTCAGGAGGTTAGTTCTCTTTGATTCCATGTGGTTTATTTCAAAATATTACTACCTTTTAATGTAAAGTTTGCCTCAACCATATGCAGGGCTTTGAGTAAAATCATGAAACAAAAGGGCATAAGCTTTAGAATCAGAAGGAGTGAGTCTGTCTAGATTCTGAGACTCCATATCTATGTTAAACAGATAAGTCACTTAAGTCAGTTCTAATTTCATCATATAAAATGAGATAAATTTTTCAAGATGATTGGCTTAACATGTACATGTCTACCCATTACATGGTCTATTTAAGTGGGAAAAAAAATGCACATACAATAAATCTGGAAAACAAGAATGGATGGCATCTATGGACCAGAAAATTGGAGGAATTTCTAGTAGATGGAAACCAGATAAAATAAATTAACAGGGCAAATGGAAGAGAGAAAACCACAACATAAAACACTACAAATAAGATACATCTTTCAAAATGGAACTTCGGAGAAGCTTCAAGAACAGTCAACTTATGCCACATTGGAAATATACCTGAGTCAATCATCAAGATAATAAACTAGCTGCTCAGACAGAATAGCAATGGTCTTTTCATCCCCCCTCAACCACTCTATGTTTAAAGAGTATGTATAGCAAACAGAACCTTGCAATGCCAGAATAAACTTTTCCCTAAAGAAAGTAGGCAATTTGCATGACTTCTAGAGCCTGAGAGTTGCAGAGTAAGGCACAAACAGCTCTGGACTTACGCCTTAGACAATCAGGAGAAAGAAAGAGATAAGGCAGCTTTTTCCCAGAGTCAAAAACACTTAAGTGCCCTACCTCCAGAGTAAAAAGCTCTTTACTTGGGCTGCTGTGGAATCCCCAGTCACATTGTCTACTCTCTACCTAGACATTTGATAGAGAAGTTGCTTGTTAAAACATCCCATGGCATACACTGAACTCACAGTCACTTCTCTCATCCAAGGAAAAGGGTTTTTGGAGAGGGAAATTTACACAGTTCCAGAAAAACTCCTCATTGCAAACCTTCTGTATATACTAACCAATCACCCTGTCTTTGTTTAGATACCTGCAAAATCGAACTTAAGGCAAAAACTTAAGTGCAGGTATATTTCATATGGGAGGCGATCCCAGGGAGTATGTGTGAAGAACAGCAAGAATGGGACAAGATAGAAGCAAGAAAATTTAATAAAGAATACTTTATTTGAGGTTTGCCATTGTAGGCAACTAGGACTCCAACCTCCTGGGATTCTCTTAGGAACCCTATAGAACAGTGGTCCCCAAACATTTTGGCATCAGGGACCAGTTCACAGAAAATATTTTTTTCCGGGAGAGGTAGGGAGGGGAGTGACAGGAGGGAAGAAATGGTTTGGGGATGATTCAAGTGAATTACACTTATTGTTCACTTTGTTCCTATGATTATTGCATTGTAATATGTAAGAAGCGAATGCTCCCGCTGATCTAACAAGAAGCAGAGCTCAGGGGGTAATGTGAGTAATGGAGAGCAGCTGTAAATACAGTGAAGCTTCTGGCCTGCCTGTTGCTCACCTCCTGCTGTGTGGCCTGGTTCCTAAAACAGTATTGGTCTGTGACCCGGAGGGTTGGTAACCCCTGCTATAGAACATGACACAGAATTGTCTTCCAGAAGGATAGGAGACTGAGGCCTTTATCCGTTGACTGCTTCCCACTTCTACAAGGGATGGAGGTTGTTCCTGGGTCATGCTTTCTGGGGATGGACTGAATAAGCCCAGTGGGTTTCAAAACATGGGAGGTAGAGTTGTAGGTAGGAAGAAGTGGCAAGCAACTGAGGTAGGTCATTGGCAGTGCAAAAGACCTGTCCACCAGAGCAGCAGTGAAAACTCAAAGGGAGCTGCAGAATATGGCTTGGAGCAGAAAATGTATCTGCTACAGTCAGTCATTCAACTGAATCAAATGGTCATAAAAAGAATCCTGAGATATTTGAAGAAAATGTATATGAAAAACAAAGCCCAAAATGAAACCACAACAACAAAAAAGAATGAATGTCTTATCCCAGACAAATTACAGTTTATCAAGGAAAAGAACTTATAAATTATTCTAATAAGTATATTCAGAATATATTTTCTAAATAGTTCATTCAGGATATAATATTATTAGAATAAAAATTATTCTAACAAGTAATTTTCAGAAAGAACAAGTAGTTGTTTCTTCCTAAAATAACAATACAAAGGAAAGCGAGCAGAAAAAATAAATTTTAAGAAAAATAATACATGTTATTGAAAATAAAGGTTCAGTAGTTGGACTGAGTAATGGAATAGATAGAGCTAAATTCCAAGAACAATCTAGAGGAAAGTTCCTTTGTATTTAAAAAATAATGTAGTTTCAGATTAACTCAAAATCAGGTTGACTAGCAAAATCAATGGGGGGAAAAATCTTCACATTTAAATGACTCAGGCAATTTCTGAAATCCTAGAACAAAGAGAAAATTGCAAAAGTTTTCAGATTTGGAAAATTCAAATTAACGTTTAACATCATAAACAATGGATGCTAAAAGACAATGTAGCATTTTTTTTCAAATTTTTGGTTTTCAAACCTTGAAAACATATTCAGACAAACCATTAAACAAGGATAGAACAAAATACTTTTCGGGCATGCAAAGTCTCAAAACATAAGAATCAAATAATTCATATTTTTTTTAAAAACCACTCATAGTGGTACTCCAGGGGGGAAAAGATGTAAAAAGATAATATGAGCTATGAGAAGTAGCAGCAATGGATAGTACCTAGAAACTATAAAAAAAAAGTCATTTAAAAAAAAGCCCCACAAAATCGATTGGGTTCTGATATTAGTGTTTATTCTGGGAGTGGAAGAAGCAGAATTTAATGATGTAGAATTAAAACATCTTCCTTTATGGAACCAATCATTTACTTAGATTGAAAAGAGTAATAGTAACAGAATCATGACACTGTAAATACTATTTTGGGGAATTTCAATTTGAAAATTAGCCTATAGACACAACACAAAATATAATGTTTATCTGTATAAGGAGAAGAATATAAATGTTATAAGCCTTGACAATGTAAAAGTGAAATTAAAAAAAGATGTGTGAAATTTTTGATTTAGAAAAATAAAAAGAAAATAGAGCAAAAACAACAGAGGCTAGTAGGTGAAAATTTGAAAATAAATATAAAAAATTATAAATGTTTTTATTCTCCCTTCCAGTGTATTCACTCGAGTTGGTAAATCAAAAAATGCAAATATGAATACATATAGTATAGTAATAAGGTAATTTACTAGAAGAATTAAAATAATAATACAATCAATAAAATTGAAGTATAGAGGCAGAAAGATGAGATACAGTGTAACAAAAATGTTCCTAATTTCCTAAACTTTTTTTTTTTGAGTCGAAGACTCACTCTGTCACCCAGGCTAGAGTGCAGTGGCATGTGAACGGCCACCACAGCCTCTACCTGCTGGTCTCAGGTAATCCTTCTGCCTCAGCCTTCAAAGTAGCTGGAACCATAGACTACACCCGCCACCCCACCAGGCTAATTTTTTGATTTATTGTAGAGATGAGGTCTCACCAAATTGCCCAGGCTAGTCTCGAACCCCTGGACTCAGGCAATCCTCTCACCTCTGCCTCACAAAGTGCTGAGATTACAGGCTTGAGCCACCAAGTCCGGTTAATTTCCCAAACTTTTTGTCTGTTGTCTTTTTTTAGAGACAAGTTCCTGCTATATTGCCTAAACTGGACTTGAACTCTTGAGCTCAAAAGATTTCCTACCATAGCCTCCCAAAGTAGCTGAGACTACAGGCTGGCACCACTGTGCCTGGTTCACGTTATTTTGTACTGCATGGAGTAGATTGGTGCTCTCTAAAACTGATAGTTCAAAAATACAAGTAGAAATAAAAATATTTAAAATTACAATGGAAACTGCCAAAGAAATGAAAAAAGAAAATGGTTAAAAGGTACTTATCTCTGGGGTGTGGTACTGGAGGTAGGGGAAACACTGATAATGTTTATAACTTCATTTTAGACAGTTTTCAAAAATTAGATTTTTTCCCCCATGTTTAGACATTGCTTTTAAAAAGAATACTTTTATAGAGACTCAAAAACCCAATAGTTTGCCAGCCACAAATGAAGTTTCCTGGCCTCAGCTATGAATTCGTTGTGATTAATAACAACTTAACCAATGCCCAGGATTTGGGAGAATAAATAACCTTGTCATTCCCAACCTCTGAGCTGTGGCTTCGTTTTATATAGCCATGTTAATTCTACTTGTAATCCCCATGAAGTGCAGGGACTTCTGTTATTTCTTATCTTTAAGCCTCTTTTATCCCCGCTGAACTCAAAAGGATCACTTTTTAAAAGAGCTGATGTGGGTAGGGAGAAAAAAACAATAAGAAATGACTAGGATGTTGGGAGATGAAAAGGAATGACAATGATTAGGTTAAAATAATTAGATACTTATTCCTCTCTGCATAACTCAAAGGGATCAACATTTCTTGTGTGATAATGGGAATTTCATATATCTCTAAATGACTTTAAGAAAGCCTTATTTTCACTGAAAGTACTTCAGATTCTAAAATATTCTATAATGTACCAAATCAAAAATTTATAAATTCAGCTTCTTACCTTAGAGACAAGACTGTTTTTAACCTTCTACACACACCTTGGGAAAAAGGGAGAACACAGAATTCAGACAATATTGAAATGAATTAGTGAGCCTCTGAGTTGCAATAGAACCCATTTTGTTCTACTGGTTGATATTTGTGTACAAATGTCTCTGAAATTTAGTTCCACATTGGCAGTGAAGCAGAAGGAAACTATGATTAATGTGATGATCAAGTCTTGATTTCCTCTATTAATAAAAATAACCTGACTCCTGAAATATCTGGGTTGCTATTCTTTGAGGCTACCAGAAGTTACCTTTTTAAGAGCGAGGGAAGAAGGGAGGGAGGAAAAAAGAAGCAGTCTTGAGTATGTAGCTGACAACTGTTCCTCTGCTTTGTTCTTTGAAAAATAGGAAGTACATCTATGAAGAATCTCCAGCTTCATCCTGTCCTTGCCCTGTAGAACCTGTCCTCCGCAGCGCTCGCGCATCTTTACACAAGCATACACACATGCTCTCTCTCTCTCTCTCTCACACACACACACACACACACACACACATACACACACACACACATGTGAATCTTCCACCCCTACCACTTTGGAACAATAAATGCATCAGCCTTAAAAGCTTTGTGACTTGAGGACTAACATCAGCAAAATGGTGGACTAGGAAGGTTCAAGTCCTAGTATCTAGAGTATGTCAAATTCATAGAGACAGAAGTGAAGTAGTGCTTACCAGGGATTGGAGAGGAAGGAGAAATGAGAAGTTATTATTTGATGAGTACAGAATTTCAGTTGGGGATGATGGATAAAGTCCTGGATGGGTAATAGTGACAGTTGTACAATAATGTGAATGTACTTAATGTCACTAAACTGTACACTTAAAAATTGTTACGATGGCAAACTTAATGTTATGTATAACTTTCCATAATAAATAAAGTGCAGTGATCTAAGTTGATCTGTGTATGGCAAACTGTTCTACTTGCCTCCTATAACTTCATATATCACATTGCAGTTCTATAATAATTTACGTGCACTGAAAAAGGATTAAAGGTTTTGATTGGGCAGGGCAAGTACAATATATGTATTCAGCAAGTTTGTCAAGCTATTTCCATTTAAGAGTTTGGAAATTAAAGAAATACATTTCAAATGCATGAAAATTCACAAATGTGAGTGTGTGTGTGTGTGTGTGTGTGTGTGTATGTGTGTGCGCGCGTGCGCAGAGAAAAAGACAGAGAAAGACAGCCACAGACAGAGATAGAGATAGGTAGATCCAAGACACAAAATTACTGTCACAATCAGAAACCCTAGAAAGAGTTGTGGAATCAGGCAGATTGGTTTTTGTTTTGTTTTGTTTTGTTTTTTGAGTTAGAGTCTCACTCTGTCACCCAAACTGGAGTTCAGTGGCACGCTCCCGGTCACCACAGCCTTGACATGCTGGGCTCAGGTGATTCTCCCGCCTCAGCCTTCCAAGTAGCTGGAACTACAGGCGCGCGCTACCATGCCCAGCTAATTTTTTATTTATTGTAGAGACGAGGTCTCGCCAAGTTGCCAGGGTGGGTCTCGAACCCGCAGGCTCAGGCAATCCACTCGCCTTGGCCTCCCAAAGTCCTGGGGTCACAGGCTGAGCCACCGAGCCCAGCCCAGATTGTATTTTTATTTTTAGCCCCTCATCGTCTTATTGTGTGCTCGTAGGCAAGTCATATATGCCTTTCTGAACATCATCTTTCCTCATCTATAATGTAAGAAGTCATTATATATATTATATGGATTGTTATAAAGATTAAATATATGTAAAATACTTATTACAAGTACCAAACACTTCACACACAATAAAATATAATTGCTGCTGTCCTTGCCATTCTGTGATCATTTTTATTGCCTTTCTGTTCTGATATGGCTCATGTACTATCCATCACAAATTACAGCTTGTTAAGACAAAGCCAGAGTGTTGCTAAACTCTTCTCAGAGAAATTTGATCCTGAAAATTAAATCTCTGTCAACTCCGAAGCAGAGCTTCTGCCAGCTGTGCTTCCTAGGACTCAGCTCATCTGCCAGGGTGGTAAAGATTCAGAGAAAGTGATCGGATGGAAAGACAAAAGGCTAAAACAGCAAAGCTAAAGCTCCTACTGCACCATCCATGGCAACAGGGTTCCCTTCTTAGCATAAGCTGTATCATGGCTGCCCCCTCTGCTGGATTCTAGACAACCAGTTGCTGTTCTAGGAGAGGGAAAATTAGGACCTGAAGAGTTGAAAGTAATATATGTGCCTTCATAGCACCAAAGAGGAGTGGGAGGAAGAAGGTAATTGCTCTCCAAATCTGAAGATTAGATTTAAATAGCAACACTGTCTACAGCAGTAGTGGTCAATACAGGAGCCACTAGCCACACGTGGCTATTTATATTGAAATTTAAATTCATTAAAGTTAAACCAAACCATTCCCCATTCATGCTAGCTCATTTCAAATGTTCAGGAGTCACATGTGGCTAGTGGGTTCGTATTAAACAGTAGAGCAACAGGAAAGGAACATTTCCATCACTGCAGGAAGTTATATTGGAAATTGCTGGTCTGTAGTAGAGAGATAAAAAGAAAACATGTTGAATACATCTAGCCATACAAGTTTTCTTAGCTTTTTCTGCAAGGATCATGCCGTTAATGTGACCTGGAAGCTATGAAAGACCCACAGGGGATTCAATTAGAACCTTTGGTAAACTAGGCTCTACTGACCTGTGACACACTCTCCATCCTTCAGTCAAGGCACCACAAGGAGGTACTCTGTGCTTCCAGGCGAGAGATGCATGAGCCATTTGCAAAGAAGCCACTTTTCAGGGGACTCTTTAATCTACAATGGTTCTCCAGAGGTCATTTTGACCACCCTTCTCCACCCTTTTCATCCACCCTTCTCCAAGGTGGCACTTCTATTATGCTTGGCAAGAGGGATTCTCCCCTAGTCCTCATGGTGGAAAGAGCACAGAGCTCTTCTTGGTGTCCTCTCCAATGCCGAATTTCCTCCTCAGCAAATTCTTCCCCCAGTCAAATTCATATCAAAATCCTAACATTAAAATTCATCCATGATTTTCCTGTAGGTTCGATGAAGGATTCAAGGTGTTCACATGTAATGTACCAACAAAGTGACAACTCCAAGATCTTCTGGGGTGCTGAGTAAGAAATGTGGAGTTGAATTTGACAAATCCAGAAGCTAGGGCATTCTACAAGAAAATTGGTCTGCTTTAAAAAAAAAATGTTATGGGGACAAGAGGGACAACTGTTCTAGATTAGAGATAAAAGAGACATAACCAAATGCATCCTAATTTGGTAATGCTTCAAATATTAAACACAGCTATGAAAAACATTTTAGAAGAATTGAGAAATGTTGATTCTGAACTGAATATTAAGTGATAGTATCGAATTAATGTTCATGTTTTCAAGAATGATGATGTTATTTGGTGGTGAAGAAGAATGTTATTATTAGAAAAATGCAAGTTGAATGAAATATTTAGGGAATGTGCTCATGGTGTCTGCAACTGTCAAATGCTTAGACAAAAAAGCACAAATATACAGAAAATAAAGTAACTATGGCAAAGTATTTGTTGATAATTGAATCTACATGGTATACAGATGGTCACTGTTTTATTCTGGAACTTTTCTTTCTGTCTGAAAATCTCCAAAATAAAAGTTTGGGTTGTGAGAGAATAAGAACAGATTTCAAAAGAACCAAAGTCTAAGGGAGAAAAAGTCCAAAGAGGATCAAAAGTTCAGAGAGATGTCATATGGAGAACAAGAAATGCCACGTCTTTTGCCTAGAAAAAGCAATTGCAATTGTATTATTCTATCTAGTATGTGTTGGATGCTACTATGTATCAAGTATCAAACTAAGCACTTCACATTCATTATTTAATGTAATCTTTTTCCTAAGACCAGAATCATTATCTCCATTTTATTGATATAAAAAGCTGAGGCTGGTAGAATTTGAATCATTTGGTCAAACTTATATAGCTATTAAGTCACAGAGCTGGGATGCAAATAAAAATCTGTCTAGTTTTAAAGTCTGTGTTAATTGCTTCTTGTTAATTTTGTATCAATAGTAATTATTTCTCTATTAGATTAGGCATTAAAAGAGAAAAAAATTAGGTTATAATTACATAAGAGACAGACAGAGATAATGACAGAGAGAGGTAGGGGGTGGAGAATTAATTTGACTGCTAGAGCTCCAAAAATATTTTAGGCCTAGTCCTCAAGATTAAACGGGGAAAATTACAGGTACCCAAATCATGTTGAATTTCTGGAAACCCTTATCAGGCACCAGGGAACTTCATAGACTGAAATTATCAGTGGTACCTTGGAGATGTAGAATGGGTGGCCAAAATTAGCTTTCTCTCCTCACTCTAGAAAGAGTTAGGATATTGCATCTATTCCAAGCACAAGTTCCATTTTACTGGTAGCTACTCATTCTCTTGGGATTGATTTCTTTTTCTCTGATATGCTAGCAACTTCTTGAGATAAATCACTGACTTTTATGTCTTTCATTTATTCATAAAATAAGCTTTTTAAGGAAGAAAATTTGACAAAGAATCTCTGAAATATGGAAAATTGAATCTCTGAAATATGAAAGTTTCTCACTGAGCCACCACTATGAAACATTTTAGTGTATTGCTTCTTTCTTATACCTATAATAATATACAGCCCTATAATCATTTAATCAGTTGTTATTTAAACTTGTATTCTAAGCATAATGCAAGGGATGAAGGAGGTGATGGTTGAAGCCATTTACATACCAACAGCTTCCAACATCCTTGGATTGTTAGACATTTTGAGACTTCCAGGTGCTCTCCCCAATGGAAAAGACTCCCATATACAATGCTTGTATTTCCATTAGTAAAACTAGTAGACACAGCACTGGCCTAGGTCTGGGCTAAGCACTAAAAACTGAGGTGTTATGCACTACGTACAGTATTATTTCTCAGTGGCAAACTATCCTTTTCTCTATGCAATGGGTACGTTTTTCATAAACTTACATTGCTGTACTTGTTAGTTCACTGTGAGTTGTAAGTCTCTATCTTCCCTCACTGGAGTATAAATTTTAATAAGACAAGGACTAAGACTTTATTGCTTCTCTACCAACACATCTAATACAGTGCCAAGTATATATTTCTAATATGGCTGAGTGAGTAAACAGGTTCATGAAGGTCAGGTTTGTTGAAAAAGTCGGAGTCTATTTTGACGTGTGGAAAACAAAGCACATGGAGTGAGTTGTTTCCTGCGACTAGTATTTCTACCACCCATGACCTGGGCCAAGCCACCAATATCTTTTTGTCTGGATAACTGCAACAGCCTAGAGCTGTGCAACTGTTTCCAATCTTGTCACCCCACTAATACAAATCCATTATCCACGAGGAAATCAGAAGTGTCTTTCTAAAATGCAAATCATGGATTGTGACATATTATATGTTTAAAAACTCTTAGTGTCCTTACACTGAAGTTGAATAAGATCTCAGCTCCTTACCATAACCCACAAAGCCTTGTCAATATTCTAACTAAACATCAAACATCATTTCTTACTGTTGCCTTGCATATCCACTCTCCTTCATCTACTTTGGGTTCAACCCTATTATCAGAAATACTCCACAGCTTTATGTGGCTTGCTCCTCATCAGCCAAGTCACACTTTAAATGTCACTGCCTCAGAGAGGCTATTTTCTATCGCTGTGCCTTACTCCTTTCCTCCATAGAACCAACAAAAAACTATATTTTACTTCCTTTACTTGTTTATTTTTTGTCTTTAGCTCTAAATAGTTTGCTTTATGAGAGCAAGCTCTATGTCTGTACCCTGCACATGGTACATACTCTAAATACACACTCATTGAATCTTTATAGCCCCTAAACATCATTAAGAGATCTAATAAGCAGCATAATTGTTCCTCAGAATCCCTGGGGGATTGGTTCTAGGATCTCCCCCAGATACCAAAGACTGAGGATATTAAAGTCCCTCATATACAATGTCCTAGTATTTGCATATAACCTGTACACATTTTTCTGTATACTTTAAATCATGTCTAGATTACTTATAATACTCAATACATTGTAAATACTACATAAATAGTTATTACATTGTTTAGGAAATAATAATAAGAAAAAATGTCTGCACATGTTCAGTACAGATCTAATTTTTTTTATTATAAAGATGTGGGGTACGATTCAGGGTTAGGTATACAAACATTGATTATGCAGGTACCCTTGTTGATGAGGTATGCCGCTCCCTCCCCTAGCAGTTTTCCTCAACTGCCACTCCCACCCCCCTCCCCTGACAGTTTCCCACTACTGCCAATCCCTTTCTTATAGTATTATGATAATAGGGTTGAACCCAAAGTAGATGAAGGAGAGTGG
>CAUYQG010042775.1:0-17506 GCA_963574415.1 Tarsius wallacei
AACTGAGATAACAGCAATAAAGAATACTGTGAATGAAATAAATAACAAAATGACAAGCATGGAAAGCAGAATTACCCAAGCAGAAGAAAGAATCTCAGAGCTTAAGGACCAAAATATAGAACTAATCCCAACTGTTAAAAACACAGAAAGCAAGCTCAAAAAGACAGAACAAAACCTTCAAGAGATGAGCGATTACTTCAAGAGACACAACCTAAGATTAATTGGCCTTCCTGAAGCAGAAAGAGAGAAAGAGTCCACACTAGAACAAGCCTTTCATGAGATCATTCAAGAAAACTTCCCCCATCTAATCAGTGATGCAAAAGTTCAAACACAAGAGATTCAGAGAATCCCTGCAAGACAACAAATGAAGAGACCAACTCCTAGACACATAATAGTTCGCCTAAACAAAGTAGGTATAAAAGAAAAAACCCTAAAGGCAGCAAGAGAAAAAGGCCAGATCACCTACCATGAAGACCAATAGCAGCAGATTTATCTATAGAAACCCTGCAGGTTAGGAGAGCTTGGAGCCCTATCTTCAAAGTCCTAAAAGATAAACAATTTCAACCAAGGATAACCTACCCAGCCAAGTTAAGCTTCATCAGTGAGGGAGAATTAAAATCTTTCCCAAATATCCAATCTCTAAGAACCTATGCTGCCTTTAGGATTTTTTCTTTTATACCTACTTTGTTTAGGTGAACTATTATGTGTCTAGGAGTTGGTCTCCTCATTTGTTGTCTTGCAGGGGTTCTCTGAATCTCTTGTGTTTGAATTTTTGCATCACTGATTAGATGGGGGACGTTTTCTTGAATGATCTCATGAAAGGCTTGTTCCAGTGTGGACTCTGTCTCTCTTTCTACTTCAGGAAGGCCAATTAATCTTAGGTTTGGTCTCTTGAAGTAGTCACTCATCTCTTGAAGGTTCTGTTCTGCCTTTTTGAGCTTGCTTTCTGTGTTTTTAACAGTTTGGATTAGTTCTATATTTTGGTCCTCAAGCTCTGAGATTCTTTCTTCTGCTTGGGTAATTCTGCTTTCCAAGGTTGTCATTTTATTATTTATTTCATTCACAGTATTCTTTATTGCTGTTATCTCAGTTATCGGCTCCTTCCTAGTTTCTTCTTGACTCTCCTCAATTCTTTTTAATCTCTCCAATATTGTCTTGATATCTAGATTTGTAGTTTGAGACCAGTCATTTTGGGGGCTCTTCATTGTTTGCATTCCGAAGTCAGTTTTCTCAGTGTCTGCCCTCCCAGGGGTTTGGGAGAGACTCATATTCTTCTTTTGGTTTTTCTTCATTTGTGTAGATTTCTCTCTCTCTCCCCCTTTTCTTCCCCTTCTTTAATTCTGTTTTTCAGGGAAGGTGGGGATGCTTTTGCTTCGCTTGTGCAATCTCCTGTTCTTCCTTTTGAGGGTCCTCTGGCTTTGTTCACTTTTGAGGTGGAGTGTGGGCTGCGGGCTGTACTTTTTGCAGTCTTGAGGTTTAGTTGAGGGGAAAGCTGTGATTCAGAATCTGTATGCCAATTCCAGCATCCCCCTATCGGTGTATGAGCCACTGGAACCTATTTCCCACCATCTTACAATCTTTCTGTGCAGCAGAATAATCCCCTCAGCCTCCCAAGGCGTGGGATTACTTTGAGCTGCAACCTGAGATGTCTGCTGCTTAGTTCCCAGGGGAGTGGCTTTGACTTCTGTTTAGTGACGTTACCTTGGGAACCCAGGTGGAGACTTCTTGTAGGTGGGTGGAGCAACGCAAGTCTCTGCCTAGAGAATGGCCAAAGTGATAGGATCCTTTTTCTCCGCTCTTTGGGTCCCTGGGCAATCGACTATGATGGTCTGTGGTAGCGTGATAGCGTGAGCCTCCTGGGGATCAGCTGCCCAGCTGGGCGCTCCATTCAGGGCTCCAGAGCACCAGATTTCAGAGCCCCAAAGCTCCCAAGGGCAGGTGGTGAGTGGCGGAAGTGACCCCACGCCGCTCCCAGCTTATTTCAGTCAGAAATGGAATCAGTCTCTCCAAAGGGTGGGTGCCCGGAGCCTCCCAGGGTGACTGGAGGCTCAGTCTGGGCTCAATGCAGCCAGGGAGGGAGCTGAGACCCGAGCCTTCCCACCCACGAGGGAGCAGCCCAGGACACAATAGCCGGCCCTGTGTGGGACCGGGAGTCCCTGAGCCTCGGACCAATGCATCCAGCTGTGGGCAAGGGGGTAGAGGAAGGAGGGCAAGAGTCTTTTTGGGGAACTCACATTCAGAGAATCTCACAGTTCCACCTATGTCATTGCCATCTTAACCGGAACATCATCACCAATTTTTAACACATCCAATTTACTGTCTGGAGACTGGCCACATATTAATTTGGACCTGCCAACTAATCACCATAAATTCCAAAACCCTCAGAGTTGCTTTCGATCTGGGTAAAAGCAAGAGAGAGATAGGAAGGTCTCCTTTTACCCTCTGGCCTCCCCAGCACCCAGTGCCTTTACAGTTTTTTTCTCAGAGCTAGTTAATTGTGCCTTCACTCTCTAAACCACATGCCACCCTCAAAGTCTTCCCCATAATCTTCTTTTCCTTTTTTCTTTTTTTTGAGTTGAAGTCTCCCTCTGTCACCCAGACTGGGAGTGCAGTGGCCGCTTCCAGCCACTGCAGCCTCGACCTGCTGGGCTCCAGCGATCCTTCCACCTCAGCCTTCCAAGTAGCTGGAATTACAGGTGCACGCTACCACACCCGGCTAATTTTTGATTTATTATAGAGATGAAATTTCGCCAAGTTGCTCAGGTGGGTCTCAAACCCTCAGGCTCAGGCAATCCACTCACCTCAGCCTCCCAACGCGCAGGATTACAGGCTGAGCCACCGAGCCCAGCTTATAACCTTCTTAAAACTCCAGATAACCTCTAACATTCTAACTTTCTCTATCTCTCTCTCTCTCTCCCTCCTCCCCTCTCCCACTTTCCCACTTTTCTTCTTTTGGAGTCTTTCCCAGATACCTTTTTGACTAATGCCAATTTTTCTTTCATGTCTAAGAATTCTCTCTTTCCCCCTCCATCCTAATTCTGGGGGATCTATACTCACTCTCTTCATAGGCTACAGGGTCCAAAGTGATGAAACTGGAAAAGTGCTACATTGAGCTCTACAGCCCAGTTCAGAAAACTGTGTAAAATACACTCACCAGCTTCACCCACAGGGTGTATGCCTTGGAAAAGAATTGCCCAGGCTAATAGTTTTTAGCCATGCTCAGACAGTGGTTCTTTGTGCAGGTTGTTCAACAGTGTTGTGTCTACAGAAGCAAAGGCCAGACTCACAGACGGGTGTTCATTTAGAAAAAAGCAACACTAATGGTCCACCCAACTTCCTGATGTTGTGTTTTCTCCCTCAAAGCCTTATCATAAGTTCAGTAATTCTAGTTAATCTACCAAGATAATGTAATTACATTTGATTTTGTAAGGTATACAACAGTGATCTCCTATTTTGGGGTCTGTTTTTCAATAAAGTTTTGATTATGGTAAAAAGTAAAGACCACTATAGAATTTATATTTTACTATCTTCTCTTACATACAACTTCCAAATGGTTGTGACAAGGTCACATCCCCCTTCCTGTTTGCATATGTGTTTTATTAGGAGGAGGAAGAAAGGGACAGGAAGGAGGCTGGGAAGTTGGCAGTTAAGTGTAGTGTACTCAAAAGTCATGCCCTCTCTGCTGGTGTTCTTCACACATGGTTTCCCCTCCCTACTGCTCCTGCAGGGGCCATGGTCTCTGCAGCTGCTCCGATGGGAGTGCTCCTCCAGTTGACTCAGAGGTGTCCTCATGGAACCAAAGTTAAGCAATAGTGAAGTGGCTGGAAGATAAAATAGAGATACATGTTAGAGGAACCCTAAAGCACTTTCCAGTGGTTTACTTTATTTACTTATTTATTCATTAATTCATTTATCCTTGAGTCAGTCTCACTGTCACCCAGGCTGGAGTGCAGTGGCACACTCATGGCTACCACTACTTCAACCTGCTGGACTCAGGCGATCCTTATGCCTTAATCCTCCAAGTAGCTGGATCTACAGGTGTACACCACCATGCCTGGCCGGCTAATTTTTTGATTTATTGTAGAGACAAGCCCTCGTCCAGTTGCCTAGGCTGGTCTTGAAGCCCTGGGCTCAGGCAATCCTCTCACCTCCACCTCCCAAAGTGCTGGGATTACAGATGTGAGCCACCGTGCCTGGTCAATTCACAGAATTTAGAGAAATGGATGCTGGAGTTTTTACTTACAATTTTAGAACACAAACTTGTGTTCAGGAGACCCCCACCCAATGTAGATTTGAGGAGAGCTCTGAGGCAGACAACACTAGTTATTTCCCTCTCAGACTGTATTACTGGTTCTGAGGTTGTATTATGAGTCAAGATCATCCCAGAGGCTCTTTCATCCCACAGTTGCTTTTAAGGAGTTACCTCACACTCCCTGCAGTAAGATTCCTACATGACCAGCCCATTCAGTACACAGGCATGGTCAGAAACATCCAATCTCAGGAAGAGAAAGGGCTTAGATTCTATTTCTTACGTAGACTTCTCCCCAACTGATAGTCATCATGAGGTGTTGAAACCATATATCCTTATTTTGACTGGTTTCTCATATTAATTGGTTGCTCTTTTCCCCTTGGTATTATGAACTATTTTAAATGCCCTTAATCTTGTACCTTGTTCATGTTCTTATGTAGCCACATGTGCGAGACTCTTAATAGACAGTCTCCAGGAAACAGTCTGGGTTTGAGGGCAGCCCAAACAAAGGATTGATTAGTTCATGGGTAACCCTCAGTCTCCAGGATGCAAAACAGGGGCTCATTCAAATATTTGCTGAATGAATCAATGAATGAATCCAGAAGCAACTCCCATAGCTGTTTCTTATTCCCAAGTCCTCAAGGAGGACAAACCCCTATAAATATATTCTATAAAAGGACATATCTTGCCGCTCTCAAGATAGTCCAACCTGAAGGGAATGTTGGCGGTTAACATTGTTGGAAGAGGAAAGGTTTTAGGGGTACTTTAACCGACTGGTTGGATGAAGCCATTGAGTGAGTTAAGACATGACTTGGATGCTGAGTCAAACTCACATATGTGGCACATTTCAGTGAGGAAAGTCACATTGTACAGGGTCAAACTGGCTCTGCCGTGAGATTAGATGAACTTTCCAAATACATTGTGCCTCAGTTTCTCCATCTGAAATGTAGAAAACATTATACTTATATTTTCAATGAGAGATATAAATGAAACAAATTGATATAAATTGCCTGGAAGAATGTTTGATAGTGTGACTAACTTAAGGTTTGCAATAATGATAATCAATATTAAAATTTTGTTATATATTATAATGAAATTTAATATATAATAATTAATAATGTTGTTATTGTTATCAAATTATTATTGTTGCTATTATTTTTAGGTGAGGGGTAAAAATGATTGTGAAAGAAGAATCTCAAAGAATGGGTTAGAGAGTTGGCCCATAAGACGCTTCTATGAGAGCTTATGGTGGTAACTCGTGATTCTCATAAAGATAAGAGAAGACTGTAGACTAATATTCAAGCTTCCTCCCCAATGGGGGTAGAAGTCACTCTATGTTTCTCCTTCTCCTCTAATTTTTTATTTTCTCATTAGCTTAGGCTATTACCTATCATAATCCCCCTGCTCCTCTCCCCTTTTTAGTCTTCCTTTAAGCTACAGAGTCCAAAGCAAAGTTTTTCCAGAAGATCCCAAATAAAATGTATATGGCAGGGGGACCATATGGGCTGAAACGTCCAGCTAAAGGACAGCATCAGGAAGAGATGCCAGGGATTGATATTTTGGGAAATGAGACACCAGAAAGGCTACCAGCGGATATAAAGTCAGACCTAGATTATTTAGGAAACAGCATATTTCCATCAGATTTCCAATTACCTAGTTACAAGAGTTACCCTCACTTCTTCATAGCAAGAAGTCAAGCTTCACCACAGGACTCCATCTTCTCAGCTTTTAATCTGTAGGGTGAGCACCATCTGTGTACCCAGATGATGATCCAACAGTGACAAGGTCTCCAACTCCGAGGCTTGGGCTCATTGCCAGTTTGCATTCCTAGATGTAGAAGCTGAGTTTGGCAAAATAAATGAATGACAACAAGATATTTGAATCACTCCTCTGTGTCCAGTTAGACTGAACAGTAACCACAGGGGGTACAGCTAGCCCTGAGGGCAAAGCAGTGCCAGGGCAGACCCGTGGCCATGGCAACACTGTGGGCTGGGGAGGGATATGCTTCTGTTACATTAGCAATTTTTATTCCAGAGACTAAATAGCAAACACAGTAATCGCTCAAAGCACCAATACAGTTTCGTTTTTGTTTTTGTCTTGAGTCAAGATCTCACTCTGTTGTCCAGGCTGGAATGCTCACCACAGCCTCCATCTCTTGTACTCAGGCAATCCTTCTGCCTCAGCCACCTGAGTGGCTGGAACTACAGGTATGAGCCACCACACCCAACTAATCTTTTGACTTTTTGTAGAGATAAGTTCTCACAATGTTGCCCAGGCTGTTTTCTTTTTCTTTTTTTTTTTATTCAATATTTTGTATTATGATATTGTGGGGCCAGGCTGTTTTCAAACTCCTGGGCTCTAGCAATCCTCCTGGCTTGGCCTCCCAAAGTGCTGGGATTACAGGTATGAATCACTGTACCCAACCTATACAGTTAGTTTTAAATTATCCTCTATAGCCTATTTGGAGTTTTTTTTTTTTTCAAGGAAGAGCAAAAGTTAGCCATATATTATCGATCCAATTATATACCCTCCAAAGCAGGTGAATTCCATTATTGGTCATACTTTAAAATATATCTTTTATAAAGTATTTATAAAGTAGTCTAAGCATATCTTAAAACATAGTGAAAAATTACCAAGAAAAAAGCAAAGCTTTCAAGTTTTAAGTATCTATTTTTAAAAAGTGCTATAGAAATTAAGAAACAATAATTTTCAATAAAATGCTTTAAAATAATATTGTACAACCCTTCTTTCTGTATGGTCCTCAGAGTTCTATGGGTATGATTGTGAAAATCAAAAAATGATATAATGTTGAAGGACAAGCTTATTTATATCTTATTAAATCTGTGTGTGCTTGTTAAAATTACATGTACCTCTGAACAAACTAAAGTCAATTTATAAACTATGGCTTATAAATAGAAAATCTATATTGAATGTTCAACAAAATCATTCAGTGCTACCGAATCTCTTCATGATCCTTACAATGCACACATCACTTTGTTTTTTGCTAAACTATGTCTACTGGGAATTGTAAGTTTATGTTGCTGTCTTTTTTTTTTAAGGTGGGAAATTGTTGTATGTGGTTGTAATAAATTTAAACAAAAACAGTTATCAGAAAATAAATTTATCTGGCCTTGAACCTATTGCATCTCTGAGAGATTGCAATGTTTTGAAAGCTTTAAGTTTGATAGATTGTATGTTTGAAGTGAGGGGAAAAAATGAGGAAATACGATTTCACCTATAGATAGCTCATATTATCTTCCTTGGTCTCCAGCACCTTCCACAAGCATATGGATGGTCTTACTTAAGGCATCCTTGGTGGGAAATAATAAAGTCTTCAAAGTTGCCCAAACATACAAAACTAAATAAATGAATTCTAAAAATGTATTGAAGAGATACCTTACAGAATCTAAAGAAATGTTGAACTGGGCTTCAGGTAAGAACACAGGTCATTCCATCTCTGCTGTTACAAAGATCAACTAGCAGTTCCCATTCTTTGTGTCTTTAGTTCAAATCGTCAAGGGAGAGAATTTGATGGTCCACCTTGGGTCTTTATCCCGCCATCTTTGCAAACTCTCTCCAATGTTTGTGTCTCCAAGAGCTTACTGCCTCACAAAAGGCTCTTCAAGCTTACCATTGATTTTAAGAACATTCTCCACTTGTTACTTTCCATATCACTTTGTGTTTAAGTTTAAGGGCTTTTTTTCCCCTTTTTTTTCTCCAAAGTTCTGATTTTTCAGGTTTGAGGTTATAAGCAGTAGCTGCTTCTCTTCACGAATACAGTAACTGCTATCTGGTTACTAGCATATTTCAGTGTCCTTTAGAGAAAATAGTTATGTGTAAAGTTAAATGATGTGGGAATGAACTCATCCTGTGTTGTTGTTTTTTTAAAATAGGATAAATTGCAAGAAAAAAAAGCCCCGGGGATTCCTCATATCCTGAGTAAAACAGACAAGTCAAAACTACAACTAGATAAATTCTACTAGATTTTTCTAACAGGGTCGAAATTTAATTTCAGTATTTAAAATTCAGATTGCATACTTCTAATGAAGATTGTCTCTGTACAAATACAATTGTCAGTGCTTAGGGCATTGTCTGATAGGGTACGATGAGATTATCTGGAATGCAAATGAGTACATATGCTCATGTGAAATCATAAAGTATGATGACTAATTACACTTACTGCTTGTGTGATATTTGTAGCCACCCAGACAGAAATAAGGCTTGGGGCTCTACACTGACGAGAGAGGTTCAGAAAAAGATGCTTTCTTCCTGGCTTGTCCTGTGTACCCATTATATTTCAATTAGGATAGTCAGGGTTTATCTAGTCCAGATACCTTTATATATAGCTGATTCACCTTAGAGTGACCCCCTTCTGACACAGTAACACCACCTTGGTGTAATCTTCTATACTTGAATATGGACGGAATCTGCAACTTGCTCCTGACCAGTAGAATATGACAAAAATGAAAGGATTTTGCAAATGTGATTCAGGTCCCTAAACAGTTTGATATGGAATTAATCAAAAGGAAATTATCTTGCATAGCCTGACCTAGTCAAGTACTCCTTTTTAGCAAGGGCTTAGTCCTTCCTTGAACTCAAGGACTTAAAAAAAGCAAAAACTCTCTCTTGCTGATCTTCAAGAAACTAGCTGTTATGGGTTCTACAGCTGGTAGAAACAGGATTTTGCCAAGAGCTGCATAAGCTTAGAAGAGGACTGCAAGGCTCAGATGAGCCCCCATTCCTGGTCAAAACCGTGATTATAGTCTTGTGAGTCTCCGAACAGAGGAACCAAGTAAACTGTGTCCAGACTCCTACTCACAGAAACTTTGGGATAATAAATATCGTATGTGATGTTTGAGACACTGCATTTGTGGTTGCTATTTAGCAACTGAAACCAATATGCTACAATGACAATATCTGAAGATTATTCCATGGAGATGACAAGGGATGTTAATATTTTTTTAAATGACTGAACTGAAGAAAAATCTAACAGTATATGGTTTATTATACAGACTATAAAGTAGGTTCTGGCATATAAAAAAGCTTAAGATTAAGCTCATTTTTTGGATTTGGGGATTCTTGAAAGGTTCCTGCATTGATTCTTGTTCCAAACTATCTATACTGAAATATCTGCTTTTTATTTCTTGAGAACTTGGTAATAGTCTTGTTTTGCTCACAGTATGGTCTTTATAGTCTTTATCAGCTGGTTCCTGAGGAAGATTTTGCTTCCTATTAGATGCCTTGAAGAGGCTGACTGTACACTTTATGCAAGAAAGGCTTTACAATGTCATAATTATGTGACTCTAACCAGATTGCTTTGGATCAGACTTTCTTAAGGGAAAATAATTTTTTTACTAATTTTTCTGTGCTATATTTGGGATTTTGTTGTGGACAGTGGCAGAAGGACATTGCCTTTGTAGGAAGAGTAATTTATTGTATGGATTTGGAGCTGACAATACAATTTTCACACATCTGGATGCATATTTCCTGTGTTACTCTCTTAAAACTCTTGGCCACAGTAACTCAGGGATGTGGTGGCCTAATTATTTTATTCCCCATGCTACTTCAACACATGTAGTTTTACTAAATCATAAATTATCTAGCAACCAGAGAAAGAATTTAAGACATGAGCTGAGTTGGACAACCAAATTTTACTGTGCTCGTGAACATATGAATAAACACTTTCACAATTCTCAAGTACCTAGAATGGCAATAAAAAATTACTTGAAATTCCCTTTTGATAAGAATATTTGGACACTTTGCTCATACAATTTTATGGTAGTCTCTGAAATGTTTTCCATTAGCCATTTATTCAGTTTCATAACTAGCTCATGTTGGTTTAATTTTTGAACTATGGGATCTTATGCTCAAGGAAATACATCTTTTCTAAATACAAATACTTCACAAACTGTTTCTCTGTGTAAAGACACATTTAAATGTAAAACATTGTTTTTCCAGTAGTGTTGCCAAAATGTATATTTGCTTCTATTGCTTTATAACTAAAATAGATGCAAAATAAGCGGAAAGTGTATTTGCAAGGCTAACTGCCCTCCTATCCACCAAAAAAATACTGCTCATGTTTCTTAATGGAAGTAGCGCCCCCTTGTGGATAAGGTTGCATTGATGTTAACTAATTTATTTCACATAACTTTTCAATGGGGTGGAATTCACGTAACATAACCATTTTAAAGTGTATAATTCAGAAGTATTTATTGTCTTTACATATTATGCAATCACAAGCTCTCTAGTTTCAAAGCTTTTTCATTATCCAGAAAACATCTCATAACCATTAATTGATCACTTCCTACTTCTGCCCTTCCTACATGTCCCGTAACTCTTAATCTACTTTCTATCTCCATTGATTTGCGTATGCTGACTATATAATATTAAGCAAATAACATAATATTTGACCTTTTGTGTCTGACTTTTTACACCTATCAATGTTTTTGAGGTTCAATCAGGTTGTAGCACGTATCAGTGCTTCATTCCTTTTTATTACTGAAAAATAAACCGTTGTATGTATGTACCACAAGTTATTTATTTATTCATCTATTGATGAGCATTTAGGTTGTTTTTACCCTTTTCTCTATTATGAGTAATGCTGATGTAAATGTCTCAGTACAAGTTTCTATGTGGACATATGTTTCCATTTCTCTTGATGTATACTTAAGAGTAGGAAAAAAGAGTGGAATTGCCAGGTCATATGGTAATTCTGTTGAAGTTTTTGGGAAACCACCAAAAAAAAAAGTCCAAGCACAATACACAAGAACATGATTTCATAAAATATTGCCATGTTTGTCAAGAAATGCTTGTTAGTATGGAAAAAGAATGGCAATAGTTATTAAACCCAGTTAAACCTCTTTTCAATAATATCAATCATTTATGTAAAGCTTTTCTAAAATTAGGCATGGGGCAACAAACCTTCTCAACATTCTGAAGATCTGTCCAATAATGTGTGAATGTAGTTATATACATCAAGACATTGCTTGAGTTTTCCTCTTTTGTATTTTATGTTTTTGATAAGTTTCTCTCCTTTTTTTGTTTCAGCTCATGGTCTGTAAGATGTAAAGGATTCAAGAAAAGGATTCACAAATTCATCACTCACCTTCAAATTTGATATCTGTAAATTCACAGTAATGTTAGATGTCTGCATATTAAGAATCAAAGTTCAGAGACTAGTACAGAAAGTAGAAACCAAAAAGAGAAAAGGATCAGATATGAGTGGTGAATTCCTGCCCTCACAGTCAAAACTGAAACTGGTGTGGCTGGTGGTAGACATTTAAAGACAGATACATTTAGAAACTGACGAGCAGATGCCATAATCTGCTCTGGACAGAACATAGATCAAGGAAATTGCAAGGTGCTGAGGGACCATCCACGTTTAGCACAGTCTTGGAGCATGCTGGGGCTATCACGTAGGTGCTGGAGGAGCAAGCAGCACACAGTGTCACACGGTCTGCTCCTAGCTTGGAAGAGGATCCAGAATTTCTTTGGAGTTTTGGTGTGGGGAGGGGTGGAAAGCAGGGTATGAAAGTGCCAAAAAGACCATTGGACCAGAGATATGCCCGGAAGCAACATTTGGAGAAGGAATTACCATCAAGACACTACAGAGCCTCTGTTTCTGTGAAATCTTCTTCAGTGGCCAGTAAACGATTTCTGCTCACAGTGAAGCAAATAAATGTTGTCAGGTAGAGATCATGGATCTGGGAGTCAAATTCTCATTTAATGCTGTTGTTTGTCTCTTATGGATATCTCATTCATTAACAAGTTAAATGAAATATTTGACATGTTCATTTTTTATTTGTATGCGAGCCATGGTTTTAGAGATGGTAAATCATTTTTTAAAAATTATTTTTGCAGAAGACAATGAATGTCACCCTTGAAATGCTAACATAGGAAAAACATTATTTTCTAATTCTATATCTAGTGAAAACATCCTTCAAAATTGAAAATAAAAGACAGACACTTTTTGGGGGCAAAGTAAACTTGAGAAATTTAATAAGAGCAGACCCATAGTAAAAGAGATGCTAAGGAGAATTTTTTTTTTTTTTTTAGGCAGAAGGGAAATAATCCATAGGTAAGTACAAAATATGGGAAGGAATAAAAAGCTAAATATTTTGGAAAATCTAAGTGAATGCTGACTATAAAAAAAGAATAACAATAATAATGTCTTCCAGAGTTTAAACTGTATGTAAAATGGAAACTAACAATAGCACAAGCCGGGCTTGGTGGCTCAGCCTTGGGAGGCTGAGGTGAGTGGATTGCCTGAGCCTGCGGGTTCGAGACCCACCTGGGCAACTTGGCGAGACCTCATCTCTACAATAAATAAATAAATAAATTGGCCGGGCGTGGTAGCACGCGCCTGTAATTCCGGCTACTCGGAAGGCTGAGGCGGGAGGATCGCCGGAGCCCAGCAGGTCGAGGCTGCGGTGGCCGGGAGTGGCCTCTGCACTCCAGTCTGGGCAACAGAGTGAGACTCCAACTCAAATAAAAAACAAAAACAAAAACAATAGCACAAAAGAACAAAGGGGAGAAATGAAATGGAATCAAAGTGTTATCATGTCCCAGCAATGTCCAGAAAGTGGCAAAATGTTAATTTATTTTGGAATTTAATAACTTACAGAAGCACATAGCAATTGTTGAGGTAACTGAAAACAATGTAATAACAAAATGTATGAAAATGAATTATACAAATAATCCAAAAGAAGTCATAAATTTAAATCTAAATATGGGGTGTATATGCATGAAAGAGCAAGAGAAGATTGCCAGACTGGATATAAAACAAAACTCATCAATATTCAATATAAACTATGAGTTTACAGAAACATTTAAAGTCAAACAATGAAAGGAGATCTACCACACAATCACCATTCAAACCAAAGTCATTGTAGGTGTCATAATAATCAGACAGAATGAACTGAGGGCAGTCATTACTAGAAATTAACAAGAATATTCTGTAATGATAATAGAGCCAATTAGGTGCCTAATAACATATTAAATAGTCAAATAAAATAAAAATAAATAGCAAAAGTCAACAGATCTAAACGGAGAAATAAAACAAATCCATAACCATATTTCAAAATTTTTGCATAATCATTTTGATAAAGGACACAAAAACAATCTAAAGAAATCAATGATGATGCATTTTGAATGACATGATTTAAATGTGTAGAACATTTCACCTAACAACTGCATAGTGCATTTTATTTTCAACTACACAAAAAACATAGGCTTATTTAATAGATGCTGAGCTACAAAGCATTTCCCTTTAAAAGATAAACAATTAAAATTATGCAGGGTATATTATCTGAACATAAGGAAATTAAATTAGAAGTTAAAACAAATATAGTTAGGGAATATTTTAAGTATTTGGAAATTAAGAAGTATTCTTCTAAATTTCTAATAAGATTTTTAAAGATCACAATAGAAATTAGAAAATATTTAAATCTAAATGATAACAAACTATACCAAAATTTGTGGGATATCATTAAAATCATTCTTAGGGAGAAATTTATAGCCTTAAGTGAACTTGTTTAAAAAAAGAATAAAGACTGAAAGCCAATGAATGAAATAGCCATTTCAAGGAATTAGAAAACAATGATAAATTAAAACCAGAGATATAAAAGGAAGAAATTATAAATATAAAAGCAAAAATAAAAAAAAATACAGTAAAAAAAGACTTAAAAAGTCAAAAGATTGTTCTTTAAAAGATGAAGTAAGTTTTAAAGAATCATAAAATACTAATATCAGGAGTCATAAAGGGGTAACTACTATAGCTCCCAGAGATTTTTTTAAAAATAATATAGTTATAAACAATTTTACGTGAATAAACTTGAAATTTTATCAAGTCACAGAAACTGAAACAAGAAGAAATGGCAAATTTGAATGGTCCTCTATTTAAAAAAATACATAAATTAAAACTGTACTTAAAAACAATTCAAGCTCAGAAGATTTTACTAATTAATGATCCAAATAATTAAGGAAAATTAACACTAATCTACTTAATCTACTTAATGAGAGAACAACAAAGTAAAACTTTCTCAATTTGCTTTAAGATTTTTAAGATGTTACCACAATCTTGATTTCACAACCTAACAAGCACATTTAAAAAAAAAATTATAAACTAAATTTCTTCACAAACATAGATGCAGGAATATGAAACAAAAATTAGAAAACCAAATAAATCAATATATAAATTTGATAGTGCAAGTGACCAAATTGGATTCAATTCCAGGAACATAATTAGAATTGGCATCCTAATGTCAATCAATATTATTTACCACAATATCAGAATACAGTAGAAAAATAATATATGATTATCTAAATAAGGTATAGAAAAAAATTAATAAAATTCAGTATTTATTCATAATTTTAAAAAATTCTTAGAAAGTTAGGAACTGAAGGGATCCCCTTTAAGATGACAATGGGTGTCTCTATTTTATAAAATCTACACCAAACAGCATACTTAATAGTGAATTTTTAAAACTTTCCCCTCTCATACTAGAAACAAAACAAAACGAAACATTCTCATCATATCTCCTCAATGTTATAATGACTATTTAGCCAGTACAGTAAGGAAAGAAAACAAAAATTATGGTAGTAGAGATGAAGAGAAAATAAATTAATAAAATAGAAAGCTGAAAAACTATAGAAAAAAAGATTAATAAAATAGAAAGTTGAAAAATCAAAAACTGGATTTTTAAATACAATAATGTAATTGAAGAAACCCTAGATAGGCTGACTAAGAAAAAGAGATAAATTCAACACTAGAAATGAAAGAAAAAATATGACCAGATTTACCACAAAAGCATAACAGGAGGATAATAAGAACAGTTTATGAAGTAAATTCAACAACAATAACTTACATGAACAAATTCTTAGAAAAATGCAACTTGTCAAGTTTAAAAAAAAAAGTAGAGGCCCCATACCTGCTGAAGAAGCTAATATCTTTCATTAAAATCTTTCCCACAAAGACTCAAGCTCCAGATGGCTTTACTGGTGAATTCTATCAATATTTAAAGGAGAAATAATCTCACTCTTACAGAAACTCAGGAAGAAAACACTTTCCAACTTATTTTTTGAAGTCAGTGTTATCTTAATACTAAAACCTGGCAAATTATTCAGAAAGAGTACTATCAAAACATAGGCACTGTACTAAAAGTTAAGAACACAGAAATCTTTAAAATTAAATAAATGGGAAATTAGGTTACCTGTAAACTTCTAGCAAAAAAAATGAGCAGTGTAGTCATATGACTACCAGATTAAATTAGTACAGATGTATCTGATTTTACTGCTCCTTCTACCATCAGAGGTAATTGCTCCTGTTTGCCAGAAGAATCCATTCCAAACCCCTTAGCATGACTTTCAAGTGTCTTCACCTGTGGCTACAACCTTCCTTTGAATAACATGCTCATCTTTGATCGCTGAGCTCCTACCACAAATGCTGATATATAGTAGACACTCAAAGATGTATTAATTCAGATGAAAAGGGAAAAACTCACTATTCATGAAATTTACACAGGCATTTTTTTCTTAAAAAAAAGGAAGGAGAGAATCATTTTTACATTGCAGATCTAACATGTTGACAACTAAGCAACATTTCTTTCTCTCACATTTTTTTCTTCCCCCTTCTCTTACTGTTGCTGCAGGTATTAACAACAGACTTTTTTCACAAAATAATTTATAAAACATACCCTCCCATTATTTATATTCCTGTACTTTTCCCTGCGGTTTCCTTTCCTCCTTCCTTTTCTTTACGTCCCTTCACCTCTCCTCTTCCCTCCCTTCTCTTTTTAAATTGGTCTGTGTTACACAGAGCTCAAGGAAGCAATGATCATGAGATGTGCCCCAAGAATGGAGAAGTTGAGAATGGGAATCTTTCCTTTCTAGATTTGTGAGTTGATAATGACAAATTGAAAGCATGTTTTTTGACTGGCCACCGTGAGCTGCCTCCCACTGATACAAATGGTTCTCATGCAACACGGCATGTGGGATTCAACAGGGTGGGACTGGGGGTGGGGCTGGGGGAGGAGGGACATGTCTGTGTTGTAGATTTATGCAGTTTCCTAGACCACACCCATACTCAGCCCACCCAGTCTACACTAGGATGGGTTGGAGTGCCATAGTGTGTGTGTGTGTAATTTTTTTTTTAAACTCCTTAAACTATTTTAATAGAATTCCCTTTCCACCAACTATAGTCTGAAAAGACAATCCCTAGTATGAATGGATCAATGTCAATTTTTCACTCTATAAGGTAAATACACCAAAAGTCATCCTATTAGAAGCCTCATTTTGTATATGATGAGTTATGTAATGAAGCTCTGAAAGGGGCAGTTGCCTTTCCTACTGAATATTTGTTTCCTATTGAGCAAGGAGACCCTAACTCATTGGTTCTCAATCCTCAGTATGAATCAGCCTCAATGATGACCCTTAAAAACAATAGATGCCTAAGTCTCCCCAAGAGATATAGTTCAATTGGTCTGGTCTTGATCTACACACTGGCATCTTCTTTTCTCAGGGGATTATAATATGTAATCAGAGTTGAGAAACATTCCTCAAACTGTTTATGCAATATAATGAGAAAACCAAATCTGTGTAATTTGGGAATTTTGTTTATATATTATGAAGAGTTGGGCTTTAAACTTTCTTGGAATTTTTGTCAAGAAAATTGTAAAAATGAATATAAGGATGCTATATAAACTTTGTAGAGTGATAGCAAATTTTTAAGGTTTTAAGTGCCCAGATTAGTTGTTTATGAACTGTAATTCAACAAGACTGTTGTACCCCAAAGTCCTGAATCTGAGAGACCACCAGAGAGCCAGGTCCATTGCAATCACACAAGGGTCTTTATTCAGGCTCAAGTCTGGGCTCACAAACCAAAACCGACACAGCGGCTCGAGATTGAGAGCCCCGCCCTAGTACAGCAAGCAGTTTATATATAGTTACAAGGGAGGGGCTGGGTGTGACCAGTTTTTTCTAGGCTTGAAACATTAGCCAATCAGAGGAGGGCGTGATGGGCGCTGGCTTTGGCTGACTATGATTGCTAAACAGGCAGGGCGGATTAGGTTAAGCCATCTGGAATGTTTAAACCTGTTTACTTGAGGGGGTCCGAGCCCACGAAAACATGTTTACCAGAAGCAAAATTAATACAAAGTTCCCCACTGGAGGGGCTTTTACACTCACTCTGTGCCAGCAGGGGTTACAGAAGCAGAATAAGCAAGTTAATCCTATGTGGGTCAAACAAAAACTTAGCAGAGT
>CAUYQG010042777.1:0-35277 GCA_963574415.1 Tarsius wallacei
TCCATCAAAAGAGGACTGGATTAAAAAAATGTGGTACATATACACAATGGAATACTACGCAGCCATAAAAAAGAACGAAATCATGAATTTCGCAGCAACCTGGATGGAACTAGAGTCTATAATGATGAGTGACCTCTCACAGAAACAAAAAACTGAATACCACATGTTCTCACTCATATAATAGACCTTGATCATCCAACGTATTACCACAAGAAAATGACTGACAGTGGTGGGAAACTATGGGGGGGGCGGATAAGGGAAGGAATTAATGGTAGTAAATACCAGTCTGGGGATGGCAGGACACTCCTTATCAACAAGGGTGCCTGAACAAGACATATTTGTGTACCTAACCCTTAACAGTACCCCTCAATATCACAATAAAAAATATTATATATATATATAAAGTTGCATTTCTATACACCAACAACATGTAGGCTGAGAAACAATAAAAAATATAATCCAATTAGCAATATTCAGACCAAAAAAAAAATTAAAAACCTCAGCATGCATGTAACCAAAGAGATAAAAGAACTTTACAATGAGAACTACAAAACACTGCTCAAATAAATCAAAGATAATACCAACAAATTAAAAAATCCCATGCTCAAGTATTGGAAGAATTAATATCAACAAGATGTCTATTCTGCTCAAGGTAATCTGCATATTTAAAGCAATTACTATCAAATTGTCAACATCATTTTACACAGACCTACGAATGGTCTATGAAATGTAAAAATTTATATTTCTTCCATATAGAAATTCATATGCAAGCTAAAAAGAGCCTGAATAGCTAAAGTAACCTTCAACAAAAAGAACAAAGCTGGAGACATCACACTCCCAGATTTTAAACTTTACTGCAAGACTGCAGTAACTGAGACTGCATGGTACTTGTACAGGAATAGAAAAAAAGATAAATGGAACAGGATAGAGAAACTGGAAATAAAATAATGGACCTTCAGCGAACTCATCTTTGACAAAGTCAATAAGACTGGTGTTGGGAAAACTGGCTAACCACATACAGAAGAATGAATATGGATCCTTACCTATCACCATCTACAAAAATTAATTCAAAATGGATCAAGGACTTAAATGTAAAACCTCAAACTATAAGAAACTTAGAAGAGAACACTCTCCCGGGCATTGGAGGAGGCAATGAATTCATGGCCAAGTCCTCAAAAGCAAATGCATCAGAAGCTAAGATAGGCAGGTGAGACCTTATCAAGCTAAAAAATTTTTGCACAGCAAAAGAAACCATCAAGAGAGTAAAGAGACAACCACAGAAAGGGGGGGGGAACCCCCCAAAAAACATTTGTAGCTATGCATCTGGCAAATGCCTAACATCCAAGATCTATAAGGGACTCAAACAAATTGACAGGAAAAATACAAAAATTTAAAAAAAAAATTGGGCAAAGAATATGAACAGACACATCTCAAAGGAAGAAGACATTCAAGGAGCCAACAAACATATGAAAATGCAAATTATGCAATGAGATACCACCTAACACTGGTAAAGATGGCTATTATTAAGTAATAAACCAAGTGTCTATCAAACATATGAAAAAATATTCAACATCACTAATTATCAGAGAAATGCAAATGAAAACCATAATGAAATATCACCTCATACCATTCAGAATTGCTATATTTAGAAAGTCAAAGAACAACAGAGGTTGGCAGGGTTGCAGAAAAAAAGGAATGCTCATTTACTGTTGCTTTGTGTTGGATTGTAAACTAGTTCAACCACTATGGAAAACAGTCTGGAGAATTCTCAAAGAACTAAAAATTGAATTACCTTTTAACCTAGCAATCTCACTACTAGGTATCTACCCAAAGGAAATCAATTGTATGTATAAAAGATAGCTGTACTCAAATGTTCATTGCACCATTATTCACAATAGCAAAATCATGGAACCAGTCTAAGTGTCCACCAACGACTGACTGGACAAAGAAAATGTGGTATATATATATATACCATGGAATACTATGCAGCAACATGGATGAAATAAAAAAGAATGAAATCATGTCCTTTGAAGCAATGTGGGTGGAGTTGGAGATCATCTTCCCAAGTGAACTGACTGAGAAACAGAAAACTAAACATTTCATGTTCTCACTCATGTGTGGGAGATAAAGGCCACAAAGATGGAAATAATAGACATTGGGGACACAAATAAGGCAGGGAGGGTGGAGGGGTGGGTGAGGGTTCAGAAATTACTTGTTGGGTACAATGTTCACTACCTGGAAAATGGGTCACTTGAAACAAAGTCCCCACCACTATCCAATATATTCATGTAACAACATACATACAGACACCTGAATCTAAAATAAAAATGGGGGAAAAAAGTTAAAAAAAATAAAACAGGTGTTGATGAGGCTGTGGAGAAAAGGGAATGCTTTTATACTGTTGGTCAAAATGTAAGCTAGTTCAGCATTTGAAGAAAGTGGTGCGGTGTTTTCTCAAAGAACTAAAAATTACCATACAATCCAGCAATCTCACTTCTGGGAATATATCTAGAGGAACATAAATCACTCTACCAAAAATACATCTACACATGTATATTCATTGCAGCACTATTTACAATAGCAAAAACATTGAACCAACCCAGATGCCCATCAAAAGAGGACTGAATAAAAGAAATGTGTTACACATACACAATGGAATGCTATGCAGACAAAAAGAAGAACAAAATCATGTCCTTTGCAACAACATGGATGCAACTGGAGACCATCAGTCAAGATGAATTATCACAGAAACAAAAAAACCAGAATACCACATGGTCTCAGTCATAAATGGCCCCTGATCACTGGGCACACAAGCACAATGGTAGGAACAACTGATGCTGGACATTACTAAAGGAGGGAGGAAGGGAGGGGGGAGAAGGGGCACACAACCACACACTGGGCACCAAGTCCACTACCAGGGGAGAGAGGGCTCACCAGAAGCCCAGCCTCATCTGCACAAAATGTACTCATGTAGTAAATCCTCACAAGTACCCAACAACACTAAATAAATAAATGAATATAAATCTCCTCTAATAAATACCCAATGCCATCGTACACAATTCTACCTTCCAAAAAACACTAGAATATTATTCAGATAAAGTCTTCAACATTTTATAAGACAGATCATCTTTACTACAATTTCCAATAAAAAGCTCCTCATTTCCATCTGAGACCTCGCCAAAAGCATCTTTAATATTTATGTTTCTACCAAATGATGTAACTTTTTCTATACCTTTCTTCTTTTCTTCCTGAGCCCTCATTGGTATCCCATTTAAGATCAAAATACTTTGTGTGTGTGTGTTTGTGTGTTTAATTTAAATTTATTATTTTGTTTTAAAGATATGGGGTACAATTCAGAATTAGGTACATAAATGGTCAACGTACAGGTGAAGTTTGGGTCTCCCATTAGTCCTCACTTCACCTCGATTAGGATCAGCTACGCTTATTGATGTTATGTGCCCCGCCCCCCTCCTCCTTCCCTAAGCAGCAGCCCGGTACTGCCAATCCCTTTCTTGTAGTATTCTGATAAATGTCAGTGTCCACTTATGAGTGAGAACATGCTGTGCTCAGTTCTTCTTTCTGCAATACACCACTGAGAATGATAGACTCTAAATTCATCTGAGTTGCTGTTAAGTCCATAATTTTGTCCTTCTTTATGGCTGCATAATATTCCATCACATATATGTAACACATTTTAAAAATCTGGTCAACTTTTGATGGGCAGCTCGGTTGGTTTCGTGTTTTTGCTATTGTGAATAGAGCTGCAATAAACAAGCATGTGCAGGTATCTTTTCTGTAGAATAATTTGAGTTCCTCTGGGTACATTCCCAGAAGGGGGATTGCTGGATGGTATGGGAGGTAGATATTTAGATCTTTTAGAATTTGCCACACTCTTTTCCATAGAGTTTGTACATATTTACACCCACACTAGTGGTGCAGAACAGTACCTTTTCTCTGCACCCTCTCCAGCATCTGTTGTTTTTTGAGTTATTAATGATGGTCATCCTGACTGGAGTTAGGTGGTGTCTCAGTGTGGTTATAATTTGCATTTCTTTGATGATTAGTGAGGCTGAGCATTTTTTTCATGTATCTGTCGGCTGCTTGTAACTCTTCATTTAAGAAATGTCTATTCGTATATTTTGCACACTTTTTAATAGATCTATTTGTTTTTTCTTTTCAGCACGATTGAGTTCCTTGCAGATCCTGGATGTTAGGCCTTTGTCAGATATACAGTTGGCAAATATTTTTTTCCCATTTTGTGGGCTGTATCCCTACTGTCTTGATGGTTTCTTTTGCTTTGCAGAAGCTTTTCAGTTTGATGAGCTCCCACTTGTCTATCTTATCTCTTATGGTATGGGCTTTTGGGGTTTTGATCAGGAATTGGTTGCCTATTCCAATGTCTTTAAGGGTATCTCCTCCTGCATTTTCTAAGATTCTTGTAGTATGAGGTTTTGTGTTTAGGTCTTTGATCCATTTAGAGTTGATTTTTGTTTATGGTGATAGGTAGGGGTCCTGTTTCATTCTTTTGCATGTGGTTAGCCAGTTATCCCTGCACCATTTACTGAATAGGATCTCCTCTCCCCTGTGGTTGGTGGAGGCTTTGTTGAAGATGAGTTGGTTTGGAAATAGGTTTTGCTACCAGAATCTCTGTCCTGTTCCATTGTTCTATATGCCTGTACCAATACCAGGCTATTTTGATTATTGTAGTCTTATAATAAAGTTTAAAATATGAAAGTGTGATATCTCCCACTTTGTTTCTTTTGCTGAAGATTGTTTTGGTTATCTGTGGTAATTTTTGTTTCTATATGAATTTCTGTGTTGTCGTTTCTTGGTCTGAGAAGAATGAAGTTGGAAATTTAATGGGTATTTTGTTTAATTTGTAGATTTCACTGGGTGGCATGGGTATCTTAACAATGTTGATTCTTCTAATTCATGAGCATGGAATACTTTCCCACTTGTGTCTTCTTTGATTTCTTTGAGTAGAGTTTTATAGTTATCATTGAAGCAGTCTTTCACTTCTCTGGTTGAAAAGATGCCAAGGTATTTCATTTTTTTCCCCCTTGGCTGTTGCAAATGGGAGTGTGCTTTTTATTTGGTTCTCTGCTTGTTTGTTGTTTGTGTATAAAAATGTGTCTTTTGCATGTTGCTTTTGTACCCTGAAACTTTGCCAAAATCATTTATTCATGCAAGCAGGTTATTGACAGATTCTCTTTGGTTTTCCAGGTATAGGATCATGTCATCAGCAAAGAGGATAACTTAACTTCCCCTTTTCCTATTTGGATACCCCTGATTTCCTTCTCTTGTCTGATTGCTCTAGCTAGGACTTCCAACACTATGTTGGATAGGAGGGGCAAAAGTGGGCAGCCTTGTCTTGTTCTAGTTTTCAGGGGAAATGCTTCCAATTTCTGTTTGTTTAGCAATATGCTGGCTGTGGGTCTCTCATAGATGGCTCTTACTATTTTGAGGTATGTTCCTTTTATACCTAGGCATTTGAGGGTTTTTTATCAAGAAGGGATGCTGGATTTTATCAAAAGCTCCTTCTGCATGTAATGATATAAACATGTGATTCTTGTTTTTATATCTATTGATGTATTTCATTACATTTATGGTCATGCAGATGTTGAGTCAACCCTGCATCCTGGGTTGATGCCTACTTGGTTGTGGTAGATAATTCTTGGGCTGTGAAGTTGGAACAAATTTGCTAGAATTTTGTTAATAATTTTTGCATCTATGTTCATCAGGGATATTGACCTGTAGTCCTCTTTCTTTGTTGGGTCTTTGCCTGGTTTAGGTATCAGTGTGATGTTAGCTTCATGAAGTGATTTGGGGAGAGTTCTATCTTTCTCAACTGCCTGGAATATTTTCAGTAGGATTGGTATTAACTTCTCTTTGTATGTTTTGTAGGATTCCACTGGAAAGCAGTCTGGTCCAGGGCTTTTTTGGTAGGGTTTTTTTTTTAATGATGAAGTCAATTTCCTAGGTTGTCATTGATCTACGTAGGGTCTCAATTTCTTCTTGTTTCAAACTTGAGAAGTTGTATGATGTCAGAAAGTCCTCCATTTCATTTAGGTTTTTGAGATTGTTTCCATACAAGTGTGTACAGTAATCTCTGATAATCTTTTGTATTTCTTTGGAATCATTTGTGACTTGATCTTTTGTGTTTCTAATTGTGTTTATTTGGGCTTTTTTCTCTCTTTTTCTGGTCAGTCTGGCTAGAGATCGATCAATCTTGTTTATCCTTTCAAAGAACCGGCTTTTTGTTTCGTCATTTTTTTCTATGGTATTTTTGTCCTCTATGTCCCATATTTGGGCTCTTACTTTGGTGACCTGAATTTTTCTGCTGAAATAAGGGTTTTGGTGGTTTTGTCTTTCCAGTATCATTAGGTGATTTGCTAGGCTGTTAACTCATGATCTTTCTATCTTCTTAATGTGTGTGCCTAGAGTTATATATTTTCCTCTTAGTATTGCTGTCATGCATGACTTCCCAGTAGTTTTGGTAAGATGAGTCTTTGTTTTAATTTATTACCAATAACCTTTTAATTTCTGTTTTGATTTCTGTATTAACCCAAGAGCTGTTCAGCATTATGCTGTTTAGCTTCCATGTTTTTGTGGGTTTAGGGGGAATCCTGTTGGTGGTGATATTTATTTTTATTCCACTGTTGTCTGAGAAGGTACATGCTAGTATTTCAATCTTATGGAATTTGTTTATGCTTGATTTATGATCAAGGGTATGGTCAATCTTGGAATATGCTCTGTGTGGTGATGTCTGGAGCGATTCCATGGTTTTTGGGTGGAGTGTTTTATAGGTATCTATTAAGTCCATTTGGTCAAACATCAAGGTGTGGTTCTAGATCTCCTTATTGAATTTTTTGCCTCAATGATCTATCTAAGGTTATTAGTGGGATATTTAAGTCCCTTGCTATGATTGTCAATGACCTCTTATAGTTTACTTATTAGTTGCTTTATAAATCCTGGTGCTCCTGTGTTGGGTGCATATATGTTTTGGATGGATATTTTATGCTGATTGATTGAGGCTTTTATCATTTTGTAGTGTCCTTCTCTATTCTTTTTTAACTTTTGATAGCTTGAAGTGTGTTTTGTATAATATTTGAATTGCAAAATCTGCTTTTATTTTTCCATTTACCTAAATATTAACTTATCCATATTCTAACTTTCAGTCTGCAAATGTTTATTGTGGTGAGATGAGTTTCCTGAAGACAGCATATTGTTGGTTGCATTTTCTTTACATGGTTTGCCATTCTATGTCTTTTCGGTGGTCATTAAGTCCATTCACATTTAGATTGATTATTGAAATGTGAGAGTTTATCCCTCCTGTCTTTTCAGTGGTCATTAAGTCCATTCACATTCAGATTGATTATTGAAATGTGAGAGTTTATCCCTCCTAAGGCTTTTATGATGCTGTTTCTTTTTCTTTCAACTTGTGCATTAATATATGTATGTGCTTTCAATTTTGTGGATGTGCTGTATGCTCTGTTGGTTTTGTATTTGTTTGTGATTTTGTGAAGTACATGGTCTTTTGTTACTTTCTTTTTTCTTTGCACAGTATCTTTTTAAGCATCTCCTATAGAGCTGGTCTGGAAGGAGCACATTATCTTAGGGACTGTATGTCTGGGAAGGATTTTAATTCTCCATGCTGATGAAGCTTAGCTTGGCATGGTAGAAAATTCTGGTTGAAATTATTTATCTTTGAGAATGTTAAAGATGGGAGTTCAATCTCTTCTGGCCTGTATTTTTTCTACAGATATGTCTGGAGCGATTCTGTTTGGTTTTCTCCAATAGATACTCTGATCTTTTCCCTGGCTGCCTTTAGGATTTTTTTCTTTTATGCCTACTTGTGTAGGCAAATTACTGTGTCTAGGGGTTGGTCCTTTCATAAAATGTCTTGCAGGGGTTCTCTGGATCTCTTGTGCTTGTATAGTCATCTCTCTGGCAATATGAGGAAAGTTTTCTTGGATAACCTCATGGAATGTTTGTTCCAATGTGTCTTCCATTCATCTTTCTGCTTCAGGGATACCAATCAGATGTAGGTTTGGTGTCTTGATAAAATTGCAAATCTCTTGGAGATCTTCTTTCTTTAGTTTTTTTTCTATATTTTTAATAAATTGAGTTAATACATATTTTGGTCTTTCAGCTCTGAGATACTTTCTTCTGCTTGGTCAGTTCTGCTTCCAGTGCTTGTCAGTTTGTTATTCATTTATTGGATGGAGTTCTTTAATTCCCTTGTTTCTGAATACACTTTCTTGAGTCTGTCCACCTGTCTTGCAATTTCATTTAGTTTTAGCCTTTAACTTCTTGATTTTTGTTCATTCTATTCATCCATTCTGTGATCTCTGTAAGTATCTTCTGGGTAGAGTCACTCTTGAAGATAGCTATTGTTTGTGCTCCAGTAGTTGGTCCTTCAGGCACTGTCTCTTTGGGACTCTGGGAATTACCAGTGAATTTTTGCTGTTTTTTCTCATTTGTGGCAGTTATCTTTCTTTTTAATTCCATTGCTCAGTGGGAAATGAAGAAGCAATCCTTTCTGTCATTGCTCTACCTCCTGTTCTTTCCTGAACCAGGCCTCCAGATTTGTTAGGTTAGGAGATAAGGCTGGCAATGGAAAGTTGTGCTATCTCTTTATAATTCTGAGCACTTACTAAGGGAAGGGGGAGGGATCACAAGGATTCAGAATCTACTAATGGGTCATGATGCTCACTATCTGGTGTATGGGTCACCTGAGACTCTCTCTCCATCACCACACAATATGATCTTGCAATGTGTATGCTTGTGTAACTCCTGAGTCCAAGATAGAGTTTAAGAGAGAAAAGAGAAGGAAGGAGAGAAAAAACAAAGAGAGAAAAATGGAGAAAAGAGAAGAGAAAACAAACAAAAAATTTAAAAAAGGATACTACATCTCTCATTAATGTAGTGCTAAGTTTATTGAAGTTATATAAAACACATCTTAGTCTGTTTCTTGGAAAGGTATCTGTTAAGCCCTGCTAGCTCACTGACAAAACTAAGCAGGGAGACTAAAGATAAATGTATTTCATATTTTTCATACAAATGCAGGATTTGTGTAGCCACATGACTTTATAGTTATGATCTCAAAAAAGAAGGAATTCTTTCTTTATCTTCTTGCAATTAATGTAAGAATACTTTAGTCTCTAAGCTTCTGAAGTTTTAGAAGTAGAGATGGTCTAGTAAAGATGTAGTAATAATGTTTTATCCATTTAGCATGTGTTTTTTTAATGGACGTAGAGGTGACTTATTAGTTTCACTCAGTGATATTAGAGTTGAAAATCATTCATTAGCAAAAGGAGACTCTTTCACAACCTAGCAAAGAAATCAGAAGTACTTCTTTTTATTGTTTTATATTGAGTTGAATATTTAACTCTAACACTTTTCTGCATACAAAACACAAGTATTGCAAAGGTTCTTCATAAATGCATTGCAGAGGAACTTAGTATATCATAATCACATTGTAAAGATTTGACATTCAACCGTATTATCTGCATATTTCTTAATTTCCTTATGAGTCCTATGGTAGAAAGATTTAAACATGAATTTGAGCAAAATGGAAAGAAATTAGATGATTAGGCTGTGTTAAATTTTTACATATATCTTGCTTAAATTTCTGTTCATTAATTTATATCCACCCAGTTACATAAAGCAAATTTTAAAATAAACAAACCAAAAACAAGCAAACAAACAAAAAACCAAAAAAATAAATGACAACAACTATTGGTAGAGATTTCTCAACTTTACTATATCTCTTTGATGGGGGGAGTTTCCTCTTGTGGTGGCTTCTGTGACTGTTGATTTGTTATTTCAGATTTCCTTTTTGCTGTTGAAACTTGAGATGCTGGAATCTTCACCTCCTGCTGCCTGCAATTGATAGCCAGTGTGGGGGAGGTAAGGTTGGTGACTTGACTCAGTGTCTCCTGGACTGTTTTTCTCCCTTCTTCTCCCAGCACGGTCACAGCTCCCACAACATCCAGTTCATGCTGGAGGAATGGCACCTCTAGCCTCTACTCTGCCCTCTTCATCTCTTTCACTCATTGCTGTGAGTTTTTTTTGGGGGGGGGGGCAGTTCAGCACTCACTTATCAGTTTTCTTCTCTGGTCAGATCTTTCTCCTCTGTGTGCATCTATTGCCCACAAGCTGGCTCAGGGCAGGGGAGTAGGGTGGGTCATCTGGGGCTCCACATTGATGTTACTCACTAGGGCTTGTGCACTGAGGGTGATCTTCTCTGTGTTCATGTAGAACAACTCCAAAGCAATGCAAAGATTTCTGCCCCTCTCCCCAGTTTTAAGATGCGGTTCTGTTTTTCCACAGATGCCACCCTGAAGCACTTCTCTGCCCAGGTTTTAGGCTGACTTCTCAGTTCCTCTATAGACTGCCATTCCAGCTGCACATGGGGGTTCAAGGGAGTCTGCTCTCATCCCAACAAGTACCACAGTCTCCAGATCCCAGCTTCTTATAGTGGGACCTTTCAGACTAGACTGGCACTGGAGGCAGAAGTAGCAAGCCCAGGTGCCAAGTGGCTACTGCCTCCCACTGCTTCTTCTCCAGGAGGATCTATCTTGTTTTGGAAAAATGGTACTTTGTCTTGTCCCATGGGAAGTGTCAGGGTCTGAGTGGCAGCAGTAGTGGTCACACTGTGGGGGAGAACCCTTGTCATCAGATTTTGATTCCCGACTCTGTCAGACACTCATGTACCCAGTTACATTCCCATCCATATGCTCTCTTGCCCTCTCACACATTGACTCACACAGACACTTGCACACTCACACTGGCTCCACCGCCATCTTCCCCTCAAGCTAAGATAAAAATTCAGACCAACAGTCTCTTCAAGGCAATCTAGGCTTTTTCTAGAATGCATCTTAAAACATTTTCAGAGCGAGTTAGTTCCAAAGTCATCTTCATATTTTTTAGGTATTTGTTATAGCAACACTCCGTTTCTTGTACCGAAATCTGTATTCATCTTCTCAAGCTACCATAACAAAATACCACAGACTGGGTAACCTAAACAATAGAAGGTTGTCATTTCTCAGTTCTCAAGACCAGAAGTCCAAGATCAAGGTGCCAGCATTGTTGGTTTCTGGTGATGCCTCTTCTTTTCTTGTATTCTCACATGAACTTTGTGCATGCATGGAATGGGGAGAGGTGGAGGGAGGAAGAGAGAGAGGGAAGGGGGAGAGAGAGAGAGAGAGAGAATCTGGTGCCTCTTCATGTTCTTATGAGGAGATCAATCCTATTGGACAAGGATTCCAACCTATGACTTGATTTAACATTACCTTTTTTAAACCCTATCTCCAAATAAAGTTGCACTGTGTATTAAGACTTCAGCATATATGTTTTTGAGGGACTCAACTCTGTTCATCCATATAGCAATATTGTCTAAGCGAAATTCTAATAATAATGTGGTTTTTTTGGAGTATTAATGCTTCTCACTGTGAAAGGCATACTGGCACCTATAGGTCAAAGCAGGGAATTTATTAGGCTAATTAAAATAAGTACGGAAGGTATTTTGCTAGAGGGCTACAAATGTATGATCACTTGATTACTGTGCTTGAAAATATATGTTGAGTTGCCAGAAGTAGTATATGCTAAATTGGTAGACTAAAAGAGGTCTTAGTTAGATATAGAAAGACACAAGAGAAAGAGTTAAGGAAACTGTGAAGAATGAACACAATTGAAACCATAAAAACGAAGCATTCTGGGGAACATTACTATGCCTTACCAAGTGAAATAAAGGTCCCTACAATGAAGGGACCAGGCCAGCTTCTTTGCCTCTTTGCCAGAATAAATAATTTGTTTCAAATCCCTAATGTATTCTAGGCACTAAGGATACAGCAGTAAATAAGACAAACAAGTAGAATGTATGTGTTGATATGACATCCCATGTGTCCTCAACCTCTGTCATTGGGGTCAATGTCTGTGCAGGCTGACAGCTTTCCACTCATCTACTTCTGCATCTCAATCTAAAGTTTAGGGATTTTCCAGGACCGGAAATTGTTCATCTCATACAATGGGCAGCCCAGAAATGATAAAAATTTAGCATTCTCAGGAGAAATCCCCTCAATGGGAAAATTCTGAAGTACAGCCAGTTCCACTATAATGCTTGTTTTGAAAATGTGAGTTTCAACATAATAGCTATATTAAGAGAAAATTTGAGTACAACTTGAATTTTGCATTTTCTGATGCATGATTTCTTCCATAAGAAACAATAAATTAGGGGCTGGGAAACTCTGGCTCACTGCCTTGTAAATAAGATTTTATTAAAGCACAGACACATCTACTTTTTAAGCTCTTTTCTGTGACTATGACAGAGTCCATATGTCCCAAAATACTGAAAATATTTACTATCTGATTCTTTTAAAAAAAAAGTGTTGTAATCTCTGATGTAGATGAATGAAGAGAACAGCATGTAATTGACCTAAGCCATATAAAAATGCAAAAAAAAAAATGCAACATTTCAAACACTGACCTCGGGGCACTGCATGTGTTATAAACCACACACAGGCAAACCTCGTGTGACCATTGTCCATCAGCTTGCACCTACAACTTTTCTTCCAACACTTCGTCATTACCCTCCAATTGTAATCCTTCCAACATGGCTTTCCTCAAGCAAATGTCAGATCTTCTTCAAGATACAGTGCCATATTTATTGTATATGTTAGGTACTATTAGACTGCTTATTCTGTATAAAACTGTGCTATCACTTTTAAGGATTATATATATTTTTAATGTATGGCAGATACCATTTTGGATGTTGTGCCTCAACTCCATTTTCCCCATGTCTTCTTGTTTCTAGTGCATGATTTTGTATGAAAGTATTTTTTTTTTTTTTAGCGACACATATGCCATGTTATAGCAGAACTGACTATACTTACTACATTCCGCTTCTCAAAAGTTCCCCAGAGGAACTGAGTGCCAATTGGCCACTTAGTAACTTCCTCATTAACAGATGGATTAGTTGGCTTTTCTCTCTTCGCTGTTCCACTTATCCCACTCCCCCATTTGTGCTTCCTGGAATCGCCTCTCACATAAACTACTTACTTCCCATTCCTTGACTCCTCAGATTATAATTTTTGAGGGGAAACTAAGACAACAGGATTATGTCTTCATGAAGGATACATTCTAATTTAGAAGAAAAACTATAATAAATCAAAAGAATGAACAAGCACATAAAAACACAAAAGATAACTACAGATTGCTACATATTTTGTTTAGGAACATGGAGATGAAAGAAAGAAAAAGTTGGGAAGACCATTTTAAAAAGGACAGGAAAGGCCTTTCTGATGCATGACATTTGAATTGAGGCATACAGGATGAAAGTGAGCCCACTGGGGAAAAAGGCTATGGGTGTTATAATATACAAAACTAGAGGCAAAGCAATGGATGGAAAAGGACCAGAATGGTAAATAATAATATTATATCAGTACTTGAGGATGTGTTGGGCACTTCAATGGTCATAATTTCTCTCATTAGTATGGTAGCAATCAATACATATATGGTAAATCTTAACAAAGTCAAGTTATACCTATTATATGGGAAGGACCACAGTCTGGAAGACTAAAGTTCATTCTTAGTATTTGTGAGTTGGCAGAGATGGGTAGAAACTAACCTATTGCTCTCTATGCCTTTATTGCTACAACAGCGGAATTTTCAGAAAAGTATATGAACCAACAAGTAAGATAAGAAATCAACTAGCATGGCATACAAAATACAATGTATGATACAGATAGAGCATCTAAAATGACCCCGGGAATCCTCAAGTCCCTAGTAACAGGCTCTCAAGGAACGGTTGTGGTGATGACTTCGACATTGGCAGTTGTGACACAGTGATGATGATCATGGCACTGGTTATCAATCACCAATGCAAAAACAATGAAATATAATTGCAATCATTTTGATTCTTGCCAATTTAGAAGAGACACACAATTTGAACTTTATTTATAGGACCGGCTTCTAAAACTTAAGGTGTCTTATCAAAAAGAAACTAACTGAGAGAAGAAAAAAAATAGATCAAGAAAACTTACATTGTTAAGTGTTCACATATCATCATTCATAGGCACTTCTCATATTCTATCTTACTTATCCTCACAATAACCATATGCAATAGTTATTATTTCCCCAAATATTGGATATTTCTATTATTTGTCCTAGTTTACACAGCTCATTCATAGCATATTTGGCTTCATGCTAACAGAGGGAAAAAAGCTACTATTATAAGCTGAACAGCTATGGACAATTTTAAAGAAAAGAAATAAAGTGGTAAAAATGAAGGCCAGCCTTGAGTATAAAACTTCATTTAGAAAAGGTTGGAAAGGAGGCAAGATAGAAAAGGCTGCAGTGAGATGTGAGGTCTCCTCAATTTATTGTATTGTCCTTAGTAATGGATTCATTTTGGTGGATCAGCACCTCTACTAAGATACACATTATTGGCTTACTGACAGTAATTAAACATTTGTGCTGTCTTTGAAGAATTTTATGAACACAGTAGGGAAGCCAAACTAATTTAATTGTTTTGCTAATTGCTAATTAGCCTCCGCATAATGGCAGGTGTTTGCATTGGTATAATTAGGAAGACGGCCAGAATATCATTTGTAAGAAATCCTGTACTCAAATTTGAAAAGTGACAACTATGTCAGTTGAAGCATCTACACAATAAGACAGGTGGTTTGCAATTTTTTTAAGTTTCAAAAGAGTATTAGTATGCAATGTCTCCTTCTTTTCCCTCTTCAGAAGAGTACACTGACACAATTCTTTTTTGGTGGGGCATATTTAGAAATGAGACTGCTGCAGGTCTAATGGGGATTGTTTAATATAGAAGAACATGGAACTAAATAAAGGAAAACCCATTTCTAGCAGTGGCCTCCTCCCCCATTATCCACCCTTACTTTTTTTCTTTTTTAAAAACATTTTTGTTTTACTTTATTATAGAGATGTGGAGTACAAGCAAGGCAAGTGTTAACTGCACAAACAGGCTGCATGCAGGTAAAGTTTGGGCCTTTAACTGACCCTCACTTCCCATGATTTAGGACCAGGCACCCTTTGTGTTGTCACGTGCTGCGCACCCCCCCCACCTTCGTTCCCTGACAGTGCCTAGTGACTGCTACTCCCTCCCTTCTGCTAATGTGAAATAATAACTATTGTATATGGTTATTGTGAGGAAAAGTAAGAGAATATGAGAAGTGCCTATGAATGATGATATGTAAACACTTAACAATGTAAGTTTTCTTGATCTATTTTTTTCTTCCCTCAGTTAGCTTCTTTTTGAAGTGCTCAGGGCTCACTTATGAGTAAGAACATGCAGTATTCAGTTGTTTCTGTGATAGATCACTAAGTATGATGGTCCAGTTTGCTGCGAAGTCTGTGATTTTGTTCTTCTTTACGGCTGTGTGATATTCATCATGTATATGTAACACATTTTCTTTATTTAGTCTTTGTCTTCTTTTTAACTTTATCCTTTCTCAAATTTGAGTCTTTATTCTCTTTATATTATTCTATACTCTTCTACTATACTTTTAGTTTAGTCTTCAAGTTAACAGATTTTCTGTCACAATTGGGATTCTCTATCATAAATGCCATTTGGAATGTGTAGACTCTGTTTGAAAGACAAAGTCCTGTTAATTACAGGATATCCTTTTGGTTGAACCACAATTCAAGATTTCAATAACTTTAGGGAAATTTTATAAACATATACTATTTTATGTATAAACATACACTGTTTTCCCCATAGCTTTGTTTCATCAGTATGAAGAAAATGATTATGTTAATCTTTACATGAGCCTCATGCTTTTAGAAGACAGTTAAAAAAATCTCTCTTCCATTTTTTTTCCTGAAATCTTCTTACTATTTGATGTTTTAAGAAATAGCTAACCTAACCACACAGGACCTTCTTGCTCTTTTATATTCCAAAAAATGATTCCTCTCCAGCCCCACTCTTCCTCAGTGACTCAGATTTTACTCATCTCTGTCCTGCATGACTATTATAAGACTTGAAGATTATTTTCTTGCTCACCTGACACTATATAAATGTTATTTGTTAATGAGCATGTTCCCTATTGTATAAAATCATCTTAACTATCCGGTACATTTTTTCTCTTGCAGAAGGTTGAATGATTTGATAGATATTCTTGAGTTATACTTGACAAAGGCTTTCATCACACCTTTTCTCTTTGTCCTTTTGGTAGCCAGATGGGTGAAGAGCATAGCACATACCATATAAACGGTTAGATATACAAACTTGTCACAAATATGGCTACCTAAAGTAGAGAAGACTGTGCTTAGTTCATCATCATTAAGTGTTATGAATGGAATACATCAGGATGATCTACTCTAAAATATCTTATGCCTACCTAGCTGTTCGCTCACAAACCTCTCAATAAAAACGTGAAGCTTTTGGCTTAAGGCATGGCATACAGTGAATGTTCTAAAAACGTTAGTAATTTTTAACACGTGTTTTCCATGTGCTCACAGTTTCTTCTGGTAAATTAAACGTTCATTTCTGTGTCCAAGATCTAAGATGTTCACTAATAAATGCAAGTACCTCTGGAATGGGTACTTGAACCAATTATTGGGAAGGCACTAGATTAATATGAATCACATTAAACAAAAGATCCGAGAATTATCTTTAGCAATGGGCGACCAACAGAGGAAGAGTCACCACAGACAAGCAACCACATTATCTATTTATAATTTGGTCTTTATCCTGGTCACTCAAGGTCATTGCTTCAAACTTGAGTTTCATGTTATTGTTGGTAGGATCACACGTTTATACATTATACTCAGATGTGCCCAGAAAAAATACCTTGTTTATTTCCTAAAATTTATTTAACTTTCTCTAAAGGCATCCCACCATCACATTATATCCATTCATTTCAGAAAAAAAATCTAAATAAATGTAGTTTAGTTGAGTAAGCTGAATTCAATTTGGAATTTTAGTCTATTTCTTGGGTCAAAACAAATCTTGAAGATATTCTTTCCCTTCTTTGCTCTACTTTTTATCTAGATAGTTTCTAGGTAAAATGAAAATTAGGACTGATATGACCTTATATCTGAGGGAAGTGAAGAAAGAAGACTGGGCCTTTGATCCACATAGTGGCTTTGGACGCTCCATGGCAAATGCTGTGGTGTGGTTAATTTTGACTCCAGGCTGGTGATTGCTGAGGCAAGATTGGTCCTATTCAATCTTTAGTTTTTGTAAGGGACACTTGTGCTTGATCAGAAAGTTCTCACATTTCATGTGTGCTTTGTCCTGACCCAGGCCTCTGCAGCAACTTTCTTAGTTTCTCTGTGACTCCTCAACAGCGCACACAGGAACACTAGAATCCCCTATGCTTGGGAACCAGAAGCATTTCAAAAGGTTTTTCTAGGAGCTTTAATCTGTCAGTGCAATGCAATACTGCCACTTTATAATAGATGTCACTATGTTATGTATAGGTGTTTGTGGACTTCCCAGGAAAATGTGTCACTCACTCATGTCAATTCTTTCTAGTCTGCACCCACTTGAGGGTGTTCCTCCCTTTCTGTTTTCACACCTCTCATTTATCACCTTTAAAATAGAAAGCAAGTGCCTAAGCTCAGCAGATCAAGTCTGCAGTGGCCATCAGCATGACACTGCACTCCAGCCTGGGTGACAAGAGTGAGACTCCAACTCAAAAAAGAAAATAAATAAATAAAATATATAAAATAGAAAACAAGAGACAATGTGCTTCATCTTTCTGTTTTCTTTCCACGTTGCCTTTTTTGCCACCAAACATTAGGGTCACAAGGGCTGAAATGTATTTATGATTTATAATCCCATCCAAGGCAAAGACCATCCACCTCCACATTCCACTTTCTACTGGGACAGTGCATCTTATGTACTTCAAGAGATACTGCTGGCCAGAACAAATGGATATCTCTATGGTAGCTAGCATGAGCAGAAAACCAGAGGGCCTACCCCCAAAACACTATGTAAGACCTGATATTTTACATGACTCTTTGGAGTAGAGAAAACAGCAGAAATAGATGAATTTAGTTTCTCAGTAGGACAACTAAAGGAGAGGTCTTCATTGACTTGCATTAAATTTTAATTAGATTAAAAGAAGGTAAATATTTCTTGCAAACTTTAATTTGTGGACAACTCACATCTGCCATAAAATGTTGTTTCTCTCCCAGCATAAGTTCAGAATTTCTGATGATTTGCTTAACGTTCACAAAGACTAATGTCATGAATTTAGAAATTGATAGTTTTCATCTAAAACAGATTTCTTTCTTCTCAAAGTACAACTTGAATAGATTTAAACCTTGCTTTGCAGAGACTGTAATAGCTACTTATTCTTGTGAAGGAAATTGAACTTTTGTCATTTATTATACTCAAAATATCTTTGAATTTCTCCATCATCCTGTGCTATGACAAGTATGTCATATTTGCTGTATCTATATTTTTACCAGTTGCAGCTTTTAAGAATTTGAGTATTTTAGAGACAAGACATATTCAACCCACTCATTAATGATTTATGCTGTGCAAAATATCTAAATCAATAAACGTTTTGGAAGGAAAAAAAAATCAATGCTGCCCAAACTCCTGAGAGCAGAAAATACAGTTGTTTCAGATAAGTGCTGAAGATCTAAGGAGACCAAAATTGGACAGCTTTTGTTACTAGCTTTGTGATACTGCTTGGTTGGCCATGCTATAATCCCAGCATTCCCCTATGTAGTAACCTATGCATCCAGGATTAAAGCCCCATTTTCAGTTGTTTATATTTATTGTGTAATGTCTAAGGGACATCTGGGGTCATCTGCTTAGGGTTATGAGGAAACAACTATGAGACTACAATTTTAAAGGTGACTTGTAGACTGATAATACATTCTCATTAGAAAAGTATGGAGTTTTACCTAACCTTGCCAAAAAAGTAAACTTCTGAAATAGTTGAGTTCTAATTTATCAGCCACAGACCAGATAAGGGCCCACCATTTAACCTCTGCTGAATTCAATTCCAATAAAATAAATAAAAGATCCATTTCTTACAAACCTAACTCAAAATGTTGGTATAATTATGATATGGCTAGGTAGGCAAAGAGGTAAAGATATAGTTCCTTCAGGTGTGACTCCCCAAATCATATGTCATCAGACATTAGTATAATATTTTCAAATTTTTTCTACTTCAGAATTAATTGTTTGTTTTAAAATTAGACATCCCTGTCTTCCCAAGCCAGTGGTGCTGCATGTGATCATTTCAGTCATAATTAAGACCAGCTGTGTGTCACATGTATTCCTCTTTATTATGTGCTATCAACCAAATTGTGTCCCCCTCCTGCAAATTCATATGTTGAAGCTCTAACCTCCAATATGACTATATTTGAAGATAGGGCTTTTAGGAGGTTATTAAGGTTAAATGAGGTCATAAGGATAAGGTTCCAATAAAAAAAAATGGTGGCTTTATAAGAAAAGGAGAAAGAGGAAAGAATCCAAGCCCCCCCACCTCCCCACCCCCCCACCGCACCCACAGCCCAAGAACCAAGGATGGTGACCATCTGCAAATCAGGAAGAGAGACTTACCAAAACCCAACCATATTGACACATTGCTCTTGGGCTTTCAGCCTAAAGAACTATGAGTAAATAGATGAATACATTTCTGTTATTTAAGCCATTCAAGCTATGGTATTCTATTGGCAGCCCAAGCTAACTAAAGCACCACACTTATGCAAAAATGGCTCCACCTCTTACTAACCAGGGTTAATTACCTCCTGGAAGATATGTCAATGATTCTTCTTCTATCCACTAGTTACAGCTTAGCATTCTATGTGTCTTTTGCTGTGTCCCAAGAGTATACTCTTTTTTGTTGCTGTTACTGAGACTATGTCCTCTTACCTTGCAGAAACCAGAGTTTCAGGGATAGAAAGTGGAATTTCTAACTACATTTTTAGAATGATAGTAAGGGGGCCACTCCTGCTATCACTCTCCAGTCCTCGGATCAATATATTATTCTTATTGGAAACACACATCATATAGTGGTCTCTGATTTAGTACATATACTGAAGCTTGAATGATAACTCTATATTTTTGCAGAGTATTGATTCTAAGAAGGCACTTTATTTCTGTCTTTAGTAGGCCACTTCAATATTTAAAAAAAAAAAAAAAAACAGCTGCTTCTGGATTTTGCAGAAGGTGATGTAACCAGTTGGTTCCCCATTATGGGCCCACTCTTTTATATTTTTTTACCGTGAAATATCCTTTGGTTGGATGCTTTACTGTGTGGAATTTAATGCCTAAGGATCAGGTGTTCTCTAAGCCTATAGATAGGTGTAGATAGGAAAGACAATTCCATACCTGGATAAGGGTAAACCATTGGCACTTCCAGAAAAGAAGGAGCCCAGTGTAGTTAACTTTACACCAAATGGCCAGTTGGTCTACTTGAGGAATAGTGTCACATTGATGGATAAGTATTGAGTTTTGTTGCTGATATGTTGGACATTCAGAAGTAGCAGTAGCTAGGTTGGTTTTGGCCAGCAGGCCTATGGGTAACCCACATGTATGCCATAATGGCAACTCTGTTCATTTGTACTTTATGTCAGTTCTTGAGTGACTATTGATAAAACCTGGCTAGTATCGACTGGTCAAGTGATTTTGTCTTTATGGACAAAATGCTTCGTATTTGGTAGATGCTGCTAGTGAGGATTAATGTATGATACAAAAATCTTCATACTTTTTATCCACTCTTCAATTTTCACCCATATACCGCTATTGTAGGCCTCTTTGTCTCATTTCTTCCAGTCTTATTTCTACCAGGATCTGATGGCAAAGGCATTGGACATAAACTACCTTGGGGTCTTCTTCCATGTGAAATGGATAATCAGGTAGATTCCTATCGGCTATATCCTTTAGAAAAATTTTCCCTCCCCACTGATTTTCAAGCTTATTGGTAGTCAGTTAATTTTAAGCTTGTTCCATATACCATGCAGATTCATTAGTAAACCAAGCCTGATTTGTTGGCACTCTTTTTTACTCTTTCAGTTTACTGTTTGAAAAACTTCTTCCAACTCCTGTAAGAACATAGGAGTAACCTGGAAGATGGATCTTTGTGGACCTTGGAGGGTGGTGTGGATGGTTGGGTTATCTGCTCATGCAGTTTTCTTGTGCTCTCTGGTCCTCCTCAGGCTCAATACCGATGTACCATTTTCATCATTCAATGAACTTCTGCTGGGCTTGTTTACCTTCATAATTTGATGTCCAACAGATTTCTCATGAAAGGTAGTGCTAGACACACAATTATTTGATACAGAGTCAATGGTCAAGCATTTTCTATCTTACAACCTGGCCCAGTTATATGCCAGGAGCTGTTTGTTGAAAAATGCACCATTAACCACTGTGAACGGCATGGCCTTATTTCAGTATTCATTGTGGGTAACTGAGGCTTGTCATAAATTTTACACTAAATCTTATTCCAGCACTTATACTTTCCATATTATAGGATCTGCAAGATAACATGTCCCAAGAGAAAATCTGAATCTTCTATGGCACCCTTTCCCATGTAGGACCCCATTTAGTGCTGGCAACATTCCATGTCATATAGTTGGTAGCCTGGAACAGTATTCCTAGGGTTGAAATTTGTTGACTCTAAAACTTGAAGAGATCTTGCAAGTTTTGTACTTCCTTCTCTGTAATAGAGGGTGTAAGATGCAGCAATTTGTCTTTTACTTTAAAAGGGACAATCTGATATTTCCTTGACCATGGATTTCCTAACATGTTCAACCAGATGGAAGGTCTGTGAGCTTCTTAATCCCTACTCACTCAGTATATGTGTCTTACCATGCCCACTAGTTTACTAAACTCTTCATTTCATCCTGCCTTAATCACCATGATGTCAGTAATGAAATGTCACGTTCTGTAGAATATCCAAAAAATACAGTTGTCTTCAGACTATATTATGAAAGATAACTGGAACATTCATATAACCCTGGAGCAAAACTGCTAAATGAATATTTTTGTCCATTCCATGTGAATTTAAGCAATTCTTAGTCCTTTTTCTGAGTGCCAGCTTGATACTTATAAAAGGAAAGGAATGAAAGACTGCAATGAAATTGGAAATTTAGGTTAAGACAATGAGAAGTATTCAGAAAAGGTTTTCCTGGAGAAGTTTCATGTCAAACACAAATGACCTGGTTCTAGTATATCTGCCATTGCCAGTCATTGCTGCAAGCAGCCTAGGGGAAGTGTAACCATGGTGCAGCTGTCATGGAAGATTGAAAGTACAGTGGAAATTCAGTCAACTATGCTCACTACAGCACATTCTCCTGAAGGAAGATTCAAGCAAATTTCAAATCTATGGCCAACACAAACAGAAAAAAAAATGGTGTCCACTTTCTCTGGTCACTATAAAGATGACTTATTTTACATAGATTTCACTCTCACTGCATTAGACTGTATCCTCAAGTGGAAAACAAACACATAAATTACGTCTAATAGATGCTCATTTTGAACCTCACAAAATAAGTGTTGAAAAAATAGATAAAGAATATCAATTGGAAGAAATATATTATTATTCTGGTATTTGAAATCTACCCCTATGAACATGTATCACTTATCACTTTGTCTTCAATTTCTCATTATATCCCAGTTTTTGTGCCCAGTGTATCTAGTCATCAGATATATGATGTTTTAGGTAATGGCATGCAGCAACTTGATCATTTTCTTTTTATTAGCACATATTTTATACATTAAATATTACTTATGAGCTTGTATCTGATTTTTAATAATTTACAGATCTACTTTTTAGCATGCAGGCTGACACAGTAACTGTCAAACTGGAGATGTGCCATCCTAAAATGATTCATCATTTCAGCAGAATTAAAAAGGTTTTGTACTTCAAAGCAAAAATGTCACCAACTGCCTTGGTGTGCTTTGGTACTTTAATGTATGTTTCCTAACATAAAAATTATTTGTAATAGTCTTTGATCTTGAAAGTTTTATTTAAAAAATTATTATATTATTCTAGTAGAAAATAAGACAAATTTTATTTTGTTTGTTTTTCAGTTTGAATGTACTATATGCAATGGCCTATTAGACACAGAATGAAAATCCTTTTTATTCATTTATTTTTTGGAAAGAAATATACTTAGTATTCAGAAAATAGTACTCTACTTGTAAAGCTGCTTCAAGATTTTTTTGAAATGTAATATTTTTTTGAAACATAATATTTGAAACATACATATTTATGGAGTACATATGGTATTTTGTTACATGCCTAGAATGTGCAATGATCCTCAGAGTACTTGGGTTATCCATCACCTTGAGTATTTATCATTCATTTGTGTTAGGAGTTTTTTAAATATATATTTTATTTTAAAGATGTGGAGTACAATTCAGGATTAGGTATACAAGTGGACAGCATACAGATAAAGTTTGGGCCTCCCTATGATCCCCACTTTAGCTGGTTTGAGTTCAGGCACCCTTATTGATGTTGTGTCCCACCTCCCCCCTACCCCCCACCCCACCGCCAGACTGCCAATACCTTTCTTATAGTATTATGGTAAATGTTCAGTGTCCACTTATGAGTGAGAAAATGTGGTACTCTGTTCATTGTTTCTGTGATAGATCACTAAGTATGATAGACTCTAAATCCATCCAAGTTCCTGTGAAGTCCATATGTTTGTCCTTCTTTGTGGCTGTGTAATATTCATTGTGTACATGTACCACATTTTTTTATTCAGTCCAGTTTCAATGGGCAGACAGTTGGTTCCGTGTTTAACACCCCAGCTTTAGAAGAACACTAAAGCGCTATGTCCCTTTGAATTTTTTTTATAATTGACATTTCACATAAATGGAATCATAAAATACATAATTTTTTATGACTGGCTTTTTGCACTTAGACTAATGGTTTCCAGGTGTATCCATGTTGTATCATGTATCAGTAATTCATTTCTTTTTATTGGAAAATAATATTCCATTTTAAGAATCTTCCACATTTTATTTATTGACTTCTCAGTTGATGGGTTTCCAGTTTTTGGCTATTATGTATAAGTCTGGTGTGAATATTTGTTTGCGTTTTTGTTTTTAGATTCAAGAAATATCTGTGTGAACATTTATGTACAAGTTTTTGTGTGGACATTTGCTCTCATTTCCCTGAAGATGAAATTTTCGACATAGATAATCATGTCATCTGCAATTTCTTTCCAATATACATCCCTTTTAAATTTCTTCATTGTGTTTTTTTATTTGTTTAATGTCATTGTAATCTGACAACACACTTTGTATGATGTCTGTTCTGATTTGTTGAGGTGTGTTTTATGAGTGTGGTCTATGTTGGTGAATGTCTCATGTGAGCTTGAAGAGATTGTGTAGTCTGCCCTTGTTAAATGAAGCATTCAATAAATGCCATTTAGATCAAGTTGATTGATAGTGCTCAGGTCAACTATATCTTTACTGATCTTCTGCCTGCAGCATCTGTCAATGCCAAAGTCTCCAATAATCGTGATTCATTTATCTCTCCTTTTAGTTCTCATGTATTTTGATGCCCTGTTTTTAGTTGCACACACTTTAATGATTAGCATGTCTTGTTGGAGAATTTACTGTTTTTTAAATTCCATAATGGGCTTCCTTATTCCTGATAATTTTCCTCATTCTGAAACCTACCTTTAGATGAACATAGTTCTTTCAGCTTGGATTAGTATTACCATGGAGTACCTTTCTTCATTCCTATACTTTTAACCACTGTGAGTCTTCCTATTTAAAGTGGGTTTCTCATAGACAGTATTTGGTAGTTATTTAATGAATTCTGACAATCTCTGCCTTAAAATGGTTATATTTATACCATACATATTTAAAATAGCATTTGATGTATTTGGATAAATATATATGACATGTAACAGTTGTACATAACATGTAACAGTTTGTAATAGTTTGACTTCCGTTGCGCTTGTTCTTTTACCCTTCTGTTTCTGACTTCTTTGGTTTTAACTAACCATTTTGTATGCTAAATTAGCATATCTCCTCTCTTAGACTTCAAGTATTTTCTAATATTTTTAATGGATGTCTTAAAGTTTACAGTATACATTTCTAACTAATTTAATATTATTTCAAATAATAATGATACTGCTGTCATTCATTTCACGTCTGTTTGAAATGAACATTTAATAGTTACTATTGTTGCTTTAAACAAATAATTAAGAATAATTTTTTGTTTGTTGTTATTTCTTATCTGATGCTTTTTCTTTATCAGATCCAAGTTTCTGACCTATATGGTTTTCATGCTGCCTGCAAAATTTATTTCAGTGCTGTAGATAAGATCTTCTAGGAATAATTATTTTTTGCATTCCAGTTAGAATTTTCTATTAACCTATCTTCAAGTTCACTAATTATTTTCATTGCATGTCAAGTCTACTAGTGTCACATATATCTTAAATATTCTTAATTTCTGCATCAGTGTGTGTGTGTGTGTGTGTGTTTTCATTCCCAGTATTTTCTTTGATTCTTTCTTATGAGTGTCCATATTTATGCTAACATTAAATGTCTGTTTTTACATGTTCTCTACTTTTCTCCATTACAGCCATTAACATATTAGTCATATCTTTTTAAGTAATCTGACTGATAATTCTGACTTCTGAGCCTGGTTCTCATGACCGTGTTGTAAATTCAAAGTTTGTTTTTTTTTTCCTTGTTTTTTGGTATGCCTTGTGATTTTTTTGTTGAAAACTGCACGTGCTGCAATAATCAGACACACAGGAACTGAGGAAAATAGACTTTTAATGTGAGAATTTATGTTAATCTGGTTATGGGTTGGGCTGTGTTTGATGCTTGTTGTGGCTATAGGTGCAGAGTCTTCAGATTTCTGCAGTGTCCTTATTCTTATCACCACTCTTGACTTTGGGCTTCCCTTTGTATTCCTCCTCAAAAAGAGTCTGCATCTTGCAGTTCTTTCTGTTGTAATCCACTGTTATTACATGGAAGCTCTGTTGGTGTGGTAGCAAGTTTAGGGAAAGAAATGCATTATAAATATCTGAAGAAACCTCAGTCTTTCATATTGCCTGTGTCTTGAGCTTATGACCTTCACAAGTGTTTGTCCAAAGCTATTGCTTTTTATTTTTCTTCCAATTCCTATTCTTTTCAATAACCCCAGAATGCCTAATTTATTTTTTTGAAGAAAGACCTGACCTCTATGAACTATATTTTTATTGCCCCCCCCACCTTAGATGAGACAAGGTGTCTGGACAAGGTTAAATTGGGAAGAAATGCCTTTCCCAAATTGGAATTACTTGTTAAGAATTGAATTCTGGGCTGGGTTTGGTGGCTCAGCCTGTATTCCCAGTACTTTGGAAGGCTGGAGTGAGTAGATTGCCTGAACCCATGGGTTCCAGACTAGCCTGGGCAACTTGACAAGACTTGTCTCTACAATAAATCAAAAATTAGCCAGGCGTGGTAGCAGCGCACCTGTAATTCTGGTTATTTGGAAGGCTGAGGCGAAAGGATTGCCAGAGCCCAGCAGGTTGATGCAGGGTGGCCATGAGTGTGCCACTGCACTCCAGCCTGGACGACAGAGTGAGACTCCAAATAAAAAAAGAAAGCTCTGACAGAGTCTTATTTTATAAGGAGTAAAACATTTTTTATGGAGAAAATTCTTGATCTGTGTTTATATAGTTCATATCTTAAAGACCCTGATAGGGTTCCATACATACCTTTTAAATTCTTGAAAAGCACAACAAATCCTTCATTGTTCAGTCTTCAGCATCACAAAAAAATAACAATGTAATATAAATTCACATATTTGCCTCATCTAAGGCTTTGAGCTCCTTAAGATCAAAGATTTTGATTGTTTTCATTGTCATACCACTAGTGCCTAGTATGTTTGGTATAGAATGTATGCTTTATAAATATTTTTCAGTCATATAAATAAGTAAGCATCTGATTTCTTTAATGATGCTTTGTCAAGCAAATGCTTACATATGATTACATAGAACAGTAGAATTTAATAATAAGAAACACAAAAGCTAAAATAGAAAAGTTTTAAGTTCTGAATTATTGAAAGGGTTCACTCCATACCTTACTGATGTGAAAGTCAAAATTTCTTCATATAGTAATTTATGTCTGTGTATTAAATCTACCAAAATTACAGAAGAGTGGATGAAATTTCAGAAACTCTCAACATTATCACAAATGTAAATCATGTGGAACTTGATCTTCACCAGCATTGTTGCAGTTTATAATTACTTATTAAACATTACAGCCTCTGGCATTTTGATATAAATGTTTTAATGTTCTCCTTTATAAGAGTAAATTGTTTCTTAAATTTAATTGCAAAATGAAACTGGTCATTTATTAACATTGTATATTAAAACAGTGATGTAGAACATGTCATACTTTTAATACAGACCTGAAAAATAATCTCAATGTGTAAGACAACCAGTTGAAGATTATATATAGGCAAAATGTTTAAATCACTTAATGTTATGCAATGAATTGCCAAAATAAAATTTGGCTTATAGATTTGCAATCTGGACTATAAAGCAAAGTGCTATAGTGCCATCTCCTGGAAAGGATAATGATCTGGAGGAGGAGGTGTGATTTAATATAAATTCTTTAATAAGTAGGTCATATTAATTAAACCAATGAGGATCTGAGAAGGATAAGCATTTTGATATCTCTTCAGAGGATAATAATAATTTTAAAATATAGAGTAAATATAATATTAAATATTTCACCTTTATAACATTATTATTTCTTTATCCTTTAGAAGGTTACATCAACATAGACCATTAATTTCTTTATTGAACTATTAAGGACATTTAATGAGCTTACAAGGCACATTAGGTAAACCATCTTCGGTCATGAGATTTAATTCCTGTTTAAAGTCAATTAGGACTCTCACTTTGTAGACCCCTCCCCCACTTTTTTTGCAATCTATGACAATTATAAAAATTATTAAAATAAGAGTGGCTGTAAAAGCTATTTGAGCCATGCACTGAAAGTCTTCCCTATATTGACACTACTTTTCTATACCTCCCTATCACTGCCAAATCTATATTTTATCTATTTAAAATATTTCTTGTCTAACAAAAAACCTTAAATTGTTTCAATTTTTTTGTGTAATTTCAATTAAGAAAGTCATTTTTGAGCTATTGAAACCCCTGTGCTCAATATTTAACCATTTTATCTTTATTTTCTCTCAATGAAGTCATAATTCATAAATGAATTTTATTTTTACTTTCTTTTTATGTCTACATGATTTTTCTTATTTTGTGTTGAATTTCTAAATATTTTGCATTATTTTCAAAAATACTTTATCTAATTACATACATAATTTTATTGCACAAATTACTATTACATTTTACTCTCACTTTTTGACAGTCAAGAACTGTCACTCTATTCCTATGACATTACTTTTTCATATGATAAAAGAGATGTTATTAAAGTTATACATTCGATAAGAAAATGTATTAAAAGTTATAGAATAAACTTATAAATAAAAGCATATTATCAAAATTTATTGACTTCTATGGATTAATAGTTTATACTGTGGGAAGCTACAAATATATATGCAATAAAAGTACAATATGATACAATATAAAATAAAATTGATCTGTTTTCAACATAAATTATCTACTAAACAACCATAAAATGTCAAAAGTACACTGTTATTATTGAGTATTTGATAGCTACATGTCTATTGAGAAACGATGGTAATAAATACCATATAAGTGCAACTTAATCTTTTTAAGTTTTAAATCCTTAAAACGTTACCAAGTTTGTTGTGGAGTACCTATACACAACGTACTGCATCCATTTGAAGTAGGCAATTCGACGAGTTTTGGAAGTTGTCTACACCATTGTAACTATCAGCAAAATGGAGGGAGAACAGCTTATCCATGCCAGTGTATTTAACCCCTCCCTCTTCCACTTCTGTTAGACAATAACCACTGGCGTTTTTGTCACCATGCTTCTTTATGTTTTTATATAAATGCAACCTTGCAGTATATAATTCTTTATTTCTAATTTCTTTCATTCAACATAATGATTTTGTGATTCCCCTACTTACTATGTTTGCCATCCTTTTATTTTTATTGTGTTTAATTTATTTATTTACTGATTATGGAAATATTCATTAAGTTTAGATTAGGACAATATAATTATAAGTGCTGTAAATAGTATTGTATGTGGTTTTGTGGGGACATAGATTTTTATTTTTCTTGGATAAATACTCAGTGGTACAATGACTGGGTCATCAGGTAAGTTTATGTTTAATATAATTGCAAAATATTTGCTGAATATATCAGCCAAACAAAACAAAACAAAACAAAAAACCCTTTTTTTCCTGCTGAAATCTTATGGCCTATCATGTGTATTTAATTTTTGGAAATGATCAAATCCAATATGGTGTATTAATTATGTTTGCACATGCTTTTTTAAATTCTACATCCACCCTACTAAAGACCATAGGAAAAAAGGGACATTTTCTCATTTTTCTGTTTTCAAATATAATGCCCTGGTCATCAGGGTGTTTAATAAACATGAGTTTTATAAGTGTATAATTTAAATTTTAATACAGAAATCTTTTCATGTATCTTAGTTCGGCCTCCCTCTACCTTCTTAGTGACATGAGGCACTTACCCCTCTACCTCTGACTAAAGCCAATACCTTTTAGTATTGCTGTAAAAGGCAATTTAGCATTTCTTTTAAAGAACACACTAAGAGTGAAGTCAAGTTGTGCTCCCAATGCAGATTAATAAGATCATGACATATCACTAGATGGGAGGAGTACTAAAAGCCAATGGAGACATGGGTGTTAAAATAAATGCATCTAATGCTTGAAGAAAACCTTTTAAAGTCTATTTTGAAATGACTGGTATATAGCAAATTTTATTCTAAGTGAGTTAGACCTGAAATTAAAAGAAATGTCTTGGCCTACTTTAAATCCTCACTGAGACTCAACCTTGGTTGCCCTTACTGCCTGCTTTGAAGGTCAAAATTGTATGCTGACCATCAAGAGACAAAGGAATGAAGACTAGAACATAACCACCAAAAATGAGCTTCACTGTGATTTCATGAATGTGAAATAGTTTCAAAACGTCAATGTGCTAATTAAAAGTGCTTTTGGACATGAATAAACCAGACATCTCTGCAATATTTATAGATATAATTCCTGCACTAGACAAGCCAAATGATACATCCAACACACTAAGAACTTTTCTTTCCTAATCAGACATGATGAATAGAAATTATACACCTTTTAAAAAAATGCTTTCCCCATGGTTAACAGAAAGAAATTCTCAGTCCACAAAAATGTTTTAAAGATCTGAAGGAAGTGATACTATCATAAAACTTCACTGTGCTTTGAACAGTGACAGCGTAGGTGTACAATCATTGGTTATAATTGTTTTAATAATAAAATTAATTTGAAGAATGGATTGTTACTGTTTCAAATAGCTCTCTGTTATAAACTATTTTACTGGAATGATTGAAAATCAGTTGAAACTTATTAAAGGTTTACATCATCAAGTATATTAAATTCAGAAGGCAAATAGGTAATTAAAACTGGAATATTAAATACATGCTCGAAAGATTGTATTATCAAAAAAGAAATAGATGGTTGATTTTAGGAGACTATGAAAAAAGATGAGGGAGAGTTATCTGTAAATTCAATATTTCAGCGCATTGACTTTGATTATCAATGTAAACAATTTTAAGATGCAAATTTATTTTAGACTATTATTATTAGTCTTAGTTTCAATTCAGTCATGTAGACCTTATTGCAAATAAGTTCAACCACAAATCACCTTACCCTTTATCTATTGTTTTTATTTCTTTTTTTCTCCTATTCCATCAAAACTTATACTCTTTCAAGGAATATCCATATATCCTGGCTTGAAATGTACATCAATCCCTAACTAATTAAAATATGGAAGCCATTAGATTTATCTATTGCTAAGAGGTGCTCTCCCATTGGAAACATTGGCATCATACTAATCACCATACACAATCTGCGTTCAATCAAAAGAAGCCTTCTAGATATCAGCTCAAAACCTGATTTAAAAACTTACTAGCTATGTGATCTTAGATGAGTTACTTAGCCTTTTTATTGATGCATAATAGTTGTACATACTTATCGGGCCCACATTATACTTTGATACACATATACAATGTTTAATAATCAAATCAGAGTAATTGGAATATTTGACATCTCAAACATTTATCATTTCTCTGTATCGGGAACACACCTAAGCTTCTTTTCTGGCTATTCTGAAATATGCAATATATAATTGTTATTTATTATCACCCTACTGTGCTATCAAACACTAGAAATTATTCCTTCTATCTAATTATATTTTTGAACCCATTAACCAGCCTTTCTTCATCTCCCTCTTCCCTACACTTCTCAATCCCAGTAACCATATTTTTACTCTCTGCCTTCATGAAATCAACATTTTTAGCTCCCACATATAAGTGATAACGTGATATTTGTCTTCTGTGTCTGGTTTATTTAACTTAACATACTGTCCTCAAGTTCCATCCACGTTGCTGTAAACGACAGAATTTGAACTACAGTTTGTATATCTATAAAATGCAGAAAGTAGCTATTTCTTAAAATAGCTTTCTTGAAGATTATGATATTTATTAAAAGACCTTAAAACTTAGTTATGATTTAATAAAAAAAGTTATTTTATAATCAGAACCTTCACTATTGTAGTAACACAACCTCTAATGCCTTTCAAAACTGCTGAATGTTCACTTTATATGTCGGAAAAAAATCTCAGGATTTAACCATTGTATTCCATATCTATTCAAGTTTCCTCCAAGATTTATACAATCAATTCGAGGCTTGGAAGAACAGTTAGAGACACACCTATGTGAATGGCTTTGATGAAACTGTAGTGAAGCAACACTACATGTCATGTACACTTTGGTCAATTTAATCCATTTGCTTCCGCAAATTAAATTGTGTGGCAACCCCTGGAAACAGTATGCAGAAGTCCTCTTGAAAATCCTTATGAATTATCTAGATTTTCACATATTTAAATCATTCATGGTTGCTTAAATTTCTCCATCATAGCTTGTCCCCATCTAACTAACATACAAGTTCTTTCTGCATTTCCGTCTATCTTTTCAACTTGCTTTACTTTAGAATAAAACTTGATTCATTTCTCCATTGCTTCCATTTGTTAGTTTAAACAATGAAATATTGACAATTTGTCAATGACATTATCATTTGGGTAAGAGTATATTAAAAACACAGGAACTTCTAATATAAAATATAAATATTTATATATATGCAGATTGCTCTATATTAATTGAGACATGACTGGCAAACATGACTGGAAAATTACATTGATAAATGAATAAGGCCAATTGGGTGTCTCTTAATGTCTACATATAGCCATTAATGTGTAACTAGATTTATTCATTCATCATGTAAATGTTGCTATGTGCCAAAGAAGTGTAAGACACCATAAAAGACATTCAATATATATAAAGTTAAATAAGGTTAGTTAACTTCTAGAAGCCATAATGTGGCAGAATAAACAAATATCTGAATAAATAATGAAAAAATACAAAAGAAAGTAGATTAGTGTTATAAATCAGAATGCATAAAAAAAATTCTCACACAGCTTAAGTATCTGGAAGAAAATTACAAAAGAGGGAAACATTTTTTGAGAGCCTTGATTATGTAGTTAAATTATTAGAAAATTTCAAAGGACTGTACAAACAAGAATGAGATGGTCAGAACTGTATTTTAAAGCATTAATTAGTCAAAACAATGAGAGTCAATCTTGAGTTGCAAGAGGGGACAAAAGTTCAGACCAAAGACAAGGGGATATTTAGACGTTTTCAATTGTCCAAATGAGTAGCAACAGGAGACTAATTCTATGACAGAGCAGAGAAAATCAGTAGAAAAGGATATATTTGATAAATGACATAAAGATAAAGTTGAGAGGTTTTGAAAATTATTATATACTGGAGAGCAATCAAACTCTAATTTCACAAGAAAAATATAACTATGAAAATATTTAATGTGAAGTTATATATTTAAAAGCTCAAACTGGTTGTAGATACATGTTATATAGTCAAGTAAGCTCTTAGAGGAAGGAAAGCATAAAACAATTTTAGAATTGCCTTTACCTTCATGAGTTCAGCCACTTCCTTTAAGTACATCATTTTATTTTATTTTAATATTAATTTTATTTTATTTTATAAATTTTTTGAGTTGAAGTCTCACTGTATCGTCCAGGCTGGAGTGCATCAACATGATCACGATGATCACTGCTGACAGCACCCTTGAGCTCTTGGACTCGGGTAATCTTCTTTCCTCATCCTTCTGAGTAGCTGAGAGTACAGAAGCACACCAAGTCTAGCTAATTTTTTTAAAATTTTTTTTAGAGACATAGTTTCGGTGTGTTTCCCAGGTTAGTCTCAAACTTTTGAACTCAAGCAGTCCACCCACCTCCGGCTCCCAATGTGCTGGGATTACAGGCATGAGTCATCACACCTGGCAATGTAAATAATTTTCAAATACACTCAGATATTATCAATATTTATCTAGGGTTTCCTAATTGCTTTCCCAACATCTCAAATTTCACAGATTCAACATTTAGCTTTGCATTTCACTGCAATCTGTTCCTATTTCTGTGCTCTTTGAGCCACTCTTTAATGGCTCACTGTAAATCTGCTTCCTTCGTGGACAAAAACAATAACAACAAAAGCTTCTAGTCATCAGGGTTGAAAATTACAGGATTCTCTTGGACTTTGCCCTCCCTCTTTTCAAGAATATGAAGGGCCTAAAATTTTATCCTACTTTCAAGGTAATGAAGTCATGTTTCATGCAAACTTTTATGCCAACAGGAAACATTAGACTCCTGAATCAGATGCAAGGACTGTAATATTTACATCACAGCAAACAGCATGAGTTTTATGTTCACATTGGTGGCCCTTGCTCTCCAAATACAACAGAGGCCAGTTGAAAAGTTGTACATGCAGTGAGTTTGTACCACAGCTGGTACAACAAGCTTGCAAAAGCCTGATGTTTTTAAAGGAGATTCTAGAAAACCTGCATGATCTTTGCTTTTAAAGAGGACATCATCTTTATTATGGTCAGAAACAAATCTGCCCTCTGTCCTGGAGAAAAACAGCATCTCTCCTTTCCAAAGCTGCCAGCTATATAAACATGCTTGAAAATATAATTCAGAAAGCTGGTTTAAGATACGTAAAAATGCCATGAAGTTTCATGTCCCAACACACCTTATCTAGCTCCCAATTCTGTCAATTTGATTTGTATCTGTTTTTAACTTAAAAATTAACAAAGATTGTATATATTCAAGGTATACAACGGGATAATTTGATATACATATATACAGTATAACGATTATCACAATAAAATTAATTAAGATAGCTATTACCACCAATAGTATTCATTAGGTCCTCAGAAGTTGTTCATCTTGTAACTGAAAGTTTGTTCTCTTTAACCAATATTTTTCATTTCTTTTTCCCACCCTCAAACCATTGACAACCACCATTCTACTCTTTGTTTCCATGAGTTCAACTATTTTTAGATTCCGCATGTAAATTAGATAATACAGTATTTGCCTTTTTCTGTCTGGGTTATTTCACTTAAAATAATGTTCTCCAGATTCATCCATATTGTTGTCAATATCTGAATTTTTTTCTTTTCTGTGGCTAAATGATATTTCACTGTACAAGTATGCATGTATAATTTACATACATAGGTATGTATGTATACACACATATCATATTCTCTTTATCAAATCATCTGTTGATGGACTCTTAAGTTGTTTAGCTATCTTTGCTATGGTGAATAATACTTCAATAAACATAAGAGTACAGATATCTTATCAAGATATGAATTTTATTTTCTTTGAGTTTATGCCCAGAAACGAGATTGCTTCATCATATGTTACTTCTATTTTTAATTTTTTGAGGAATCTATATACTGTTTTTCATATGGCCGTACCAATTTACATTCCCAGCAACAAAGTACAAGGTGGCTCAGCCTGTAATCCTGCACCTTTGGGAGGCTGAGGTGAGTGGATTGCATGAGCCCGCGGGGTCGAGACCCGCCTGGGCAAACGAGACCTCATCTCTACAATAAATCAAAAAAAAAAATTAGCCGGGCGTGGTAGCGCGTGCCTGTAGTTCCAGCTACTTGGAAGGCTGAGGCAGAAGGATCGCCGGAGCCCAGCAGGTCGAGGCTGCGGTGGCCGGGAGCGGCCACTGCACTCCAGTCTGGACAACAGAGTGAGACTCCAACTCAAAAAAAAAAAAAAAAAAGTACAAGGAGT
>CAUYQG010042779.1:0-49606 GCA_963574415.1 Tarsius wallacei
ACGCCCGGCTGATTTTTTGATTTATTGTAGAGATGAGGTCTCGCTTGCCCAGGCGGATCTCGAACCCGCGGGCTCAGGCGATCCACTCACCTCAGCCTCCCAAAGGCGCGGGATTACAGGCTGAGCCACCGAGCCCGGCCAGTTTGCATTTCTAATAAGCTCCCAGGTAGTGTCAATGCTGTTAGTAGGCAAGCCACACCACCACACCTTATAGCACAAGCATATATTCTTGCATTGATATACAGAAAATATTCAGTACTGATGAGTTATGTTAACTTATTTTTTTACCTTCTAAAGTGTACTGTATATAGAAGTGTGTTTATTCGAAGTAGTCAATACTATTATCTGTCCTAGATGGATAATAAAATGTGTTGTGTTACAATATTCAGAGCAATGATATATCTATTCATTTCTCTAGAAGCCTACTAAAATTATCTGAGATTCTCTCCCCATAAAATGCAATTTGGAATAAGGTACGTACCAGAGTTCAGGACACATTTGATGATTAACTCATTTCTCAGAGAAAAATAGTGTTATAATGAAGTTCCATTATTATATTTTGTTTTAATGTTTCTCTCTCAGCTCCTTGCAAATAGGCTACACATTCTCTCTTTTTTGTAGTTTGTTTATTTTTAATTTTAGATTCAGAGGGTACATGTGCAGGTTTGTTACATGGTATATTATGTGATGGTGAGGTTTGAGCTTCTATTTAACCTATCACCCACATAGTGAGCATGATGTTCGAAAGGTAGTTTTTCTACCTTTGGTTTCTCTCTCCCCTCTTTAGGAGTCTGCAGTATCTGTTTGTACCCAGTGATTATCTCTTACTTATAAGTGAGAACATGTGGCATTTGGTTTTCTGTGTTTGAATTAATTGGCTTAGAATAATGTTTTCCAGCTGCACCCACATTGCTGCAAAGGATATTATTTTGGTTTTTTATGGTTGCGTAGTATTCTGTGGTGTATATGTACCACATTTTCTTCAACCAACTCACCATTGATGGGCACCGTTTTTGATATTGTAAATAGTGCTGTGATAAACATAATAGTACAAGTGTTTTTTAGTCAAACAGTTTATGCTCCTTTGGGTATAAACCCAGTAGTGGAACTGCTGGGGAGAATGGTAAATATATTTTTCATTCTTTGAGTGTATCATTCATTTTTAACAGTTGGGGAAAAAAAACTGTAGTCAGTTTTGGTCAGTGACAGTACAAAAAGTACAATTTAAGTAAAGTTCTTAAATAATCAGCTAAAATAGGATGGATATGCCAAAACTGTAGAAAATCATTAAAGATAGAATAATAACATGCCAGGGACTTTTTTAAAAATTAAATTCTTCAAAGAACATAATTATAAACTATTTTTTTTTCTAATTGCATAGAACTAGAGGATTTTTCTAATGTTAGTCAGAGGAATCTCAAGACATGTAAGTCACCTGTGTGGCCACTGGCTTTTATCCTATTAAATTTAATGTAATTTAAAGTGTTATTAGAATAACGAACATTCTAAAATGCCACCATTAGCATATTTTTATATGAAATAGTAAGGTCTGAAATGAACTAAAAAAACAAGCTTTAAATTGCTAAAACCAAAACCAAATGATAATACAATCCAAAGGTCAAAAACTACAACAATTAATTAAAACTAAATAAAATAAATCAATGGGATTAAGAAATCTTTGTCTTCTTTTCATTAAAAAGCTATAAAGCTAAGAATGGGATTTTTTTAAAGACTAGTGTTTCATGAATGGCATTTTTAATCCATTCAAAGCCTAATCTCAATTTAAGGGTTCAAACAAAAAATACCTAATATTTTAATTTGCAATCATAAGAAGTTCAATCAGACTAAGACATTTAATTTGGCAGCTTCCTTTTAACACATAGAGCTACTTCTTTAGTATGCACTGGTTAACAAAATGGATGAGTTCCAATGAATTTGGATACAAAGTAATAATCAATCCACTGAATTCCATTTCCAATTGATATTCATTGTAAAACAGTAGAGTTTTTGACATAAAATAAACATCACTGTCTAGGATGAATAATTTAATTTGAAAACTGAATAAGAAAGAAATTATGATGTTGCTAAGACCATTACACATTTGCAGCGCTTTGCACCCACCAATGCTTGCTTCCTGGAGAGAGAACCCTTTCCTATAATAATAGCTAACCCCCCATGAAGGCTTTTTCATCTGGAAGTAGTTTCTATAACCTTGTCATATATGCATCTTCGTGATTACCATGTTAAATGGGTACTACATTCCCATTTTACAAAAATAGTAACTGCCAGAGATTGGGATTGAAACAGGTAATCTGATTCCAGAGACTTCACTTTAAAATATATATATGTATGTATATTATTTCTATAGGTAACACAAATACTAAAAATATTTATAAAACAAATTGACAGTTAATGAACACTCTTATTACTAAAGAGGGCAAAAACCCTTATTATTTTTCCTGATGTCAAAAGTTAGAACCTTGCAAGCCATTCCAGAAACCTTCCATGTGCCTCCAGACACATACATGTATGTGACCACTATAGTGTTGTTTTTTGGAATGACATCCTTTTCTTCATAGTTTTATCACTCAAATATGTATCCCTAAACACTGTATGTTAGTTTTGCCTAGTTTTTAAATCTTTTAAGTCTCTTTTAATCTACAGGGGTCCGCTTTTATCTTTTTCTTTTGTTTAAACAGTTTGTTAAAGAAGCTAGGTTTTTTTGTTCTGTAGTTTTCCATGGTCTGGCTATTCTTCCCGTGTTTTTGTGATGTCGTTTAATTTGTTCCCTTTTGTCTGTATTTCTTTTTTCTTTCTTTCTTTCTTTTTTTTTTCTGAATTGGAGTCTCACTCTGTTGCCCAGGCTGGAGTGAAGTGGCACGCTCATGGTCACCACAGCTTTGACCTGCTGGGCTCCAGTGATCCTTCTGCCTCAACCTTCCAAGTAGCTGGAACCACAGGCACGCGCCTCCACACCCAGCTATTTTTTTAAATTTATTGTATAGAAGAGGTCTCGCCAAGTTGCCCAGGCTGGTCTTGAATCCCTGAGCTCAGGCAATCCTCTCACCTCTGCCTCCCAAAGTGCCTAGTCATCGTCTTATATTTCATGTCTACCTTCTCGTCTTGCCTAAAGACCACCAAACTTCAGGGGCCTTCTTTCCTGCCCTTGTCCCTGGCGATTTCTCAGCTTACTCTGGATGTGGCTGGTGGCTAATAAAGGTGGGACAATTACTTTCTTCTTTGGTAAGAACTGTGAGGTCACATATATTCGGAACTGGGTTTTTAAATGTCTGTCCAAAGACAAGGTCAAGGAATGACAGAATATACATGACTTCCAGGCAGAATCGAAAAATAAGCAGTATAAAATACATTTTTTTACAAAGTTAAATTTCTCCGCTTTTAAAAGAGTGTTCTTTATTATGATATTTCAATTTACTTTACTGTTTTACTGCCATCATTTTCGTTTCATTGCTGTTTTTTGTTTGTATTTTCGTTTTGAAGATATAAAAAGTTAGAAATCCAATGCCAGTCTATATTCGTTTTTATTATGCTGATTTACAAAATTGAAAAGTTTTAAAGACAATACATTAGCCTTAAAATTTCTACAGAAAATTTCAATTTTAATTTTCATAAAAGAAATTTTTCTTAACCAATTCTGTATGAAAAAAATTTAAAAAATCTTTCTGAAGTCTACCTTGAGGAAAAGAACCTATGATTTGTTTAATCTTTTGAATAAATTGCAATCTATCTCAAATGTATTTTCACCACAAACTACTATACTACATTGTGGAAGAAAACAGAAGCAACTTTCCCTTTTTGTATAGGAAATTTAAAATTTCAATTAATGGTAGGTGTGGAGAGAAGAGTGACTAAGTCATTCTCCTCTGGACATTTCTGGATCTGTTCCTCGATCAGATTGGTTCCATTCACATTGCCTGCTGTCATAAAAATCTATGCTTTGTATGCAATGCCAACATAAATTCTCAGCATAGGAAAAGCTCTGCCTGTTGAGGAAGATGTTCTGGATTATCGAGGTTGTTTTTTGTTTTTTGTTTTAATTAGCCATTCTACCTATGTTCTCAGCATGTATATTCGATACAGTGATCTGGGGTATTTCATGTTAGTGTAGGAAAGGCAATCCAAACTCCCTTTCTTTTCTGACTTGGCTATTATATCTTCAGTACTTGCAAACTGTGTGGTACATGATCAGTCACAGCACACTGCTATTTATTGAGCATCCATGGCCACTGGCTGACGTGGCATTGAATATAACATTGCATTGTTGCTGCAAGCCTTTTAGCCTTCGTGCTAAATGACTCAACCCATCACAAGAAATTTATAATGGACATATAACTCACCTATTTACTCCACATGGGATTGATTTGTTGTGAAGCTACTGGCTATAATATCTTTGAGAGGGTAGACCTTCATTTCAAATAAAGACAGCCTCATCTATAGATTTCGAAGCATCTCTATACACTGTAAGTCTATATTAAGGAAATGGGATGAAGACAACTGTTAAAAATGAGAAAATATGTGTGAAATGGGTTAGAACCGACTGAGTTATTTAAAAAAGTATTAAATTAGGAGCTTTAGAGAATATCGAAGGTTAATATTGTTTGAAAGTTTATTTTGAATTCTATAGAAAAAAATAGCACTATTAGATGAAGTGGTTTCAGCATTCCCAGGTGTCTGCTGCCAAGCCCACTCGCTTTATTGTGGTCCCTGAAGGTGCTCTATCATTATGGTTCCTTAACAAAAAAAAATATTTATGCTGTTGGCTGTTATGCAACCTGGCCTCTCTGCCAGCCTACTTCATCCCCCTCTCCCTTCCTACAATCCTTTACACCACTGGAAACTTGAAAGCCTCCATCCCATTATCTTCTGAATTTCCAGGCCTGCTGAAGTTTCTTTCTCAGATGACCACAAGCTAATAGATAAAATGATTCATACTAAATTGTTAATGAGAAGTGACCAGCCATTAGGCAAGGCTATTCTTCAATCACCCGTTGTATTCTATCAGTGATCCTTCCCGGGAAATGCATGTGACTGGTGTTGGAATTTAGGATTTTCTGTGATGATGGCCCCATGGCTTCTGTATGAGCCTTTTGGTAGCAGGAGTCTCTGAGAGCCTCTAACTCATGGCAGTCTGAAATAGACATAGGCAAAGCCCCAGTGACATTTTTAAGAGAGCTGTTGTAAATAATCTAGTATTACAAGTTCAGTCTGTTCTGCATTATCAGAAAAAAATAGAATCTGCTGCTTCAAAACATTAGAATTTCTGATGTCTTAAGCAACAGACTTGAATTTCACTACCTGGATTCTTCCCCTTAGCTTCCTCCTTTGCAGATAGGATGGTTGAGGAGGATGGAGCAGTTGAAAGGGTAGCTGCTCTGTGCGGCTCAGTGCAGTTGCTTTTGTTGATTTTCTTACTGACCTGGCTCAGTGTAGGCAGAGGCTATGCATGTTTCCTGATGTTGGGCCAGTGATGTATGGCCTGACCTTCAAAACGAGGAGCATCATCTCTGTGGGTGAGACTATAGCCGTACAAATTTGCTTTTATCCCATATTGCTCAGCAGTTTGTAACCAGTTCTGACAAAAATAGACACCCCACTGAGTTCGCTGAAGCTTGTATATTGGTTTTAGTTTGAACATTTTGGCAAATTAGGGGCTGAGTGAAACCATAAAATTGATTTTATTCACAACAAAGCCTTGTGGTTTCAGTCAGTTGTTCTTGCATCTCTTACCTTGAGTCTTTGAGGTTGTTCTGTTGGTGGCTTTTCTAAATTTACATCAAATTTGCATCCATTTCAGGATAATACTTCTCCTATCTATCTATCTAGATAGATAGATAGATAGATAGATAGATAGATAGATATATTTTGAGTTGGAGTCTCACTCTGTCACCCAGGCCTGCTGGGCTCAGGTTATCCTTCCTCCTTAGCCTTCCAAGTAGCTGGAACTATAGGTGTGCACCACCACACTCGGCTAATTTTTAATTTATTGTAGAGACAGGGTCTCACCAAGTTGCCCAGGCTGGTCTCAAACCCCTGGGCTCAGTCAGTCCTCTCGCCTCGGCCTCCCAAAGTGCTGGGATTGCAGTCCTGGGCTACAATCTCTAATCCCCCTTTAGTTTCTTAATTGATATTGGACATGATCTGCATTGTCAAACTTTGTGCATGAAATTGTTCATAATACGAAGTTCTAGTTTTTACACCTATCCCAAGTAATTCTAATTCAGAAGATATGAATTGGAGACCCAAATTCCACAATGTTAATAAGTAGGTGACTTCCCCATGAATCTACGGATCTCATGTTTAGAAACGCTATACCCTGCAGAGCAGTCATTTTCTAGGTGCACCATCTATAACTCTTCTGATTTACCATAAGGTGGCTTGAGTTTTTTTTTGTTATTTAGTTCAATACTGCCGCTATAGACAGCATTTGAGGCAAATGTTAAGACTGGGCATGGTATATTTTGAGTGAATTTTGAATTTTGCTCAGAACAAGATGACAAGTTAGAATTGTAAGGGAGCCATCTAGTGGATAAGCACAAAGACCTGTTGCATCTTAAGGTCTTTGCCTTATGGGTTTTATCAGAATATAGTTTTAAATATATATATGTATATACATACACTTTGAATATATATGCTTATACATTTGATTTTATATATATAAGTATATATTAAATTGTATTTGTTTTATGTTTTTATTCTTTTTGTTTTAAAAAGATAATTTCTCATCAATTATAAATAATAGTCTACGTGCAGTTCTCCTTCTATGAAACATGGATACAAAGATAAATAAGACATGATTTTGCCATAAAATAAAACACATAATCTATTTGCAATGACATAAAGATATTCTAGTAACTAAAACATATAGTTTAATGCCTACTAAACGTTCCTTGGATGTGAATGTAAAAGGGTTTTTAGGACTTAAAAAGTAGCTTACAGAACTGGAGAATGGAGAAATAGTGTAAAGGAGTCACAGTATAAGATGCATTACTATTTTTTATATACTCTGAAGTTTTAACAGATAGTAACAAATGCCTTGGTTGATTAGGGCACTGCCAAAAATTCACATCATGTCATTTACATTTACAACCAGCGGATGGTCATCCCTCAAATGAGCATCCTCCTGATTTCCTGCATGTTACTTTTATAATGCAATAAAGATGAGTTAAATATTTGAGCAACAGTGTTTGTCTGTTCTACATAGAGAGAGAGAAAGAGAGAAAAGAAAAAGTTTACAGGAAGGCAAGATACCTAAGATATTCATTTTTCCAGACCCACACTTTAAGTGTATTGTCACAAGAACCATTTTTTTTTTTTTTTTTGATGTTAAGTCAAACTCTGTCACACATACTGGAGTGCAGTGGCTGCTCCCGGCCACCGCAGCCTCGACCTGCTGGGCTCCGGCGATCCTTCTGACTCAGCCTTTCAAGTAACTGGAACTACAGGCGTGCGCTACCACGCCGGCTAATTTTTTGATTTATTGTAGAGATGAGGTCTCGCCAAGTTGCCCAGGCGGGTCTCGAACCCTCAGGCTCAGTCATTCCACTCACCTCGGCCTCCCAGAGTGCTGGGATTACAGGCTGAGCCACTGAGCCCAGCCACAAGAACCATTTTAAAGATTTGACATTTTAAATTAAATTGAAGATATTTTATCACAACTTACATTGTATCAAGTTACCCAGTAGGGTCATTCCTCTTTCCCCTGTACTCAAGCACCTAGATATCTCATCTATTTATACCTGACTCTGCTATTTATACCAGGTTTTCTCCTCCAGTACTCTATTTTTCCCTTACTTTTCCAGGATTCAGGCTTCCAAAAGTCTGCTGCACATCACTTCCTGAAATTCTTCTGGCACGTTCACAGGCTCCAAATCAAATTAGTTATCTTTGCATCATTCTTGTATTATGTATTTCAGTTGAAAATGTTTAACTTCTATTCACTCAAGAATGTAAGATTCTAGTCCACTTAAATCTTCCTTTCCTCTAATCCTCCTACTTCAACTCTGTTGTTTCTACCCCTAAAATTTTTCTGGCATCATTAATTCATGACATTCCGCAAAGTGGGGATTATGTGGTCAGGCCCTGGGGAAGGCAAAAAGTCTATAATAGGATACCCAAATATTCCTGCCTCCCTGGTATGCTCACCCAGTATAATCTTCTTCCCCTGTGTGTGGGAGATTGTGAATATGATGGACGCCACTTGCTTGACTAGTTTACTTTATACAGCAAAAAGGAAAGGAATTTTGCATATATAATTTAAGCTGCAAATTCGTTGATGTTGTTGTAATCAAAGGAAGATTATCCTGGGTGGGTCTGACTCAATCAGGTAAAAGCTGCCAAAATAGGAACTGGGCTCTTCTTGAAGAGACAGATTCTCCTGCTGAAAATGAAGTACTCCTTTACAAAGCAAGCAGCCGTGTTGTGAGAGGGCCATGTGGCCATACATTTCAGGTGGCCTCTTGGAGCAAAGACATCTATAACCACAAAGAAATGAATACTGCCAACAACCACATGAGCTTGGAGGACGACTCAGATTTATAAGGGAATGTAGCCCAGATGGCACCTTGATGCAACCTTGTAAGTCTGAAAGCAGGGGACCCAGTTAAACTGCTTGGACTCACAAAGACTGTGAAGCAATACATTTATGTTGTTTTTAAGCCACCATTTTTAAACATTTTTATGTATACATAATAGTTGCACATATTTATGGGGCAAGCTTATCAATTTGTGATTATTTGTTGTGCAGCAATAGAGAATTGATATAGGTCCTCATTATTTTTTCCTTTGAATCAGTGCAATAATCTTCAAACTAAGTTCCCTTATCTAATCCATCTCCATGAACTCCTACATACTGCAGCCACAGTCATCTTCATAATTAAAAAAAAAAAAATTTTCGACTTGGAGTCTCAGTCTGTCTCCCAGGTCGGAGTGCAGTGGCACGTTCACGGCCACCACAACCTCAACCTGCTAGGCTCAGGCGATCCTTCCGCTTCAGCCTTTCAAGTAGCTGGAACTAGAGACGCGTACCACCACGTCCAGCTAGTTTTTGGGATTTAGTGTAGAGATGAAGTCTCTGTTGTCCAAGCTGTTCTTGAACCCCTGGACTCAGACAATGCTCTCGCTTTGGCCTCCCCAAGTGCTGGGATTACAGGCTGAGCCACTGCGCCCACCCGTCATCTTCCTTAAAAACAGACTAAATTACAAGCCCCATTAGGTAGAGGATTTGTTTTGTTCAAAGCAAAACCTCTAGAAGAATCCTAGTATATATATATATATATATCTTAGAAGAATATTGTTTGTTAGAAGAATGCTAGCATATTGTTTGCATGTTATTAATATTGACTGAGGGACTAAATAAATAAATATTATCTGTTTACCTGTACATCAACCAAAACCTTTTCTGGTCCCCTGTTACCTAAAAAGACATCCTCCTGATATAAAAAGAGGAAGGGGAAGGCTCTATAATAAAATGCTTCAGCATATGGATTCTGGAGTTTAAAACTTTGGGTTCAAACTGCAGCTCTAATATTTCCTAACTTTGTGAAATCTTGGCAGGTGCATTACCTCATTTTTTTTTTTCATTTATGAAACATGGATAATTTTTCCCACTCAAGATTGTTTTGAATATTAAATAAGAGAATGCATTTAACATATTTTCACAGTGTCTGGCATATACAATCAACCAACAAGTGCTAGTTATGATTATAACATTTGAGACCCTCTACTATCTACATTTCCATCCTGTCCTCCAGCCATATGGGGCAGGCACCCTTGTGTCTCCTGCCTTTGCAGCATGATGGAGAGTAAAATGCATAGATACTGTTTCAGTCTTAGGTTCTACCCCTCCCCTAAACTTGTTGAGCAAGTTTCTTCCCAGTCTCAGTTTGCGGAATAAAACAGTTTGTGTAATGTGGCTAATTGGGATATATAGTTCTTGAATTTGTTTTAACTCTGTCTTTGCATAAGTCAGTCACATCAAACAACAGGTAAAATTTGGTCAGTGAGGCCACTTACCATACGGACAATAACATGGATGTCTTTCATACTATTATGGAGACCCATGGAAAATATTTTCTTTTTTTTTAATATTAGAAATAGTTGTGTTGGTCTGGACCAACCGATGTATTGTTATTTATGTTGTTTTTATCTGACCAGGCTTTCCTATTCCAATCAGCAGCTAATTGAAATAAGTTGTATTAGGTTTAGTTCAGCCCTTGCTCTCTATCTTTATTCTTGTATTTCCTATGTTTTCCTGCTGTATTTGAGTAAGTTACCATAAGTTTTTTTTCTGAAAACAAGAAATGTATAAGTAAAATATAAAAATCTTTCAGGGTTGTTGCATAGGCAACAAGCTCTTTTCAAGTATGAAACATTTGTGTGAGTGTGTGTTTTAATGGCAAGAATGAAAAAAATCGTGTAAGAAACACTAATATTGGAAAAAGACAAGACAGCAATTTACACAAATGAGCCCCATTTCTTGCCATTAAATAGATCATAGATGCAATTTACAGAAAGGAAAATATATCGATTCTTACATTACCCATTTTGTTAAAATATCCCAAATGCTATAGCATAAGGACGTACATGTGCTAGGCAGCCTTTGAGTTAATGAACTGATGTTGATGTTGAAACTGGTGCTGTCTTCCCACCCGGAGGTATGGCTGAATCTATGCTACAGCCGGCCACTTTTTCACCAGATTCCATTTGAAAGTCAATTGATGAATCATCCCTGATGCCTCATTGAACATAATGTCGAGCAGCAAGATTTCTGTACTCTATTGATGTGTTTAAGCAGCACCAAACAAGCAGACACATCAATGAAAATATCAGTCAAATCATTTATCAACCATTCTATAGAGAATACAGTTGACTTCCTAATTTCTCCACTGTTTGGATCACTATATTTTAATACAACATGCTTTCATATGGAGACGTACTAACACTTCATCGTGAAAAATCATCAGAAGTCTTAACTGAAATAAAGCTATTTTTGTCAATGTCCCTCTTCCAGAGGGAGCCTCTTTCAAGATATTCAAACCCTACTTCAATTTTCAGGCTTAAGAGTAAATAAATTCTGTATGGTCTTATTGAGTGAGGATACGATATATTACCAGAGCTACAATGTATGTTGCATTGGGGGGACTGACTATGCTGTGAGATCTTTAGCAAAAAGATTGCGCTTTCTTCTGGTTAGTTTAGAAGGGTTGTTCTTGTGTAGGTGCAAGCATCAAATACTAAGCCCTCGTAGGATATTTATCTTTTCGTTCTTTCTTTTACTTTTTTCAGTTCAAGGTCACAACTGTAACACCTTATATATTATTAGAAATAAGGACATCTGTGTTGCACTGATATTGTTAAATTGGTATTCAGTAAAGTAAAATCATTCCTTGCAGTACTGGGTAAGATCTTGCCTTTCACCTAGAGCCAAGTTCATTAGAAATTCATGCTCACAGCCCAGAGAAAAACAGGGTTTTTATGAGGTTTCAACAAGTAATATATCTGCATGATGGGTTGTTCCAAGAAACTAAGCAAATGAAAATGTCAGTTTGCAGAAACTGTCAAACCAGCATAACCTAATTTAGCATTGCTGCTTATTTAATAAACCAGCAGTAGCCCTACCAGATAGAGTCCTGTCAGTCTTGCAGAAAAAGTACTCATTCATCTTGCACTTAAGTTTGTAGACACCCTAGGCTCTGCTAATGCGAAAAGAGCCTTAACTAGATACAGTACCCAATCGTTAAACAGCTGCAAGCACAGTTAGTGTTCTTAGCTATGAAATGGTGTAAGCCTTGGTCTGAATATACCTTGATATGTCCAAGTGGGACCCCAGTTTGTATGCAGTTATAAAACAGGGTGCTTCACTCTGTACTTGCACTTGGCACAGCCTTAAAATATACATATTGATAAGTAATTTTATTAATGTATATTCCATTAGTTTGAATTGTGTGTTATCAACTTAAAAAAAATTCTTGCTTGGGATCCTTAGTGTTTGCATGCTAAGGGCCATTAATACGGCTGCTTTGCATAGTAATATGTCTTTATGGATATCACCTCTGACTGTCATGTTTTAAGGTTGTTAGTTATTAGGAAACAAATGTGTTTGACTGGCAGGTAGTAATGCTTCTTCAATAGAGTGTCCACATTAAGTAGATGACAGTCTAAACTAGCAGTGGAGGGAAGAACTCTAAAGCAGGTGGGGCAGGAGATGACAAAAGAGTGGGGCTAGGAAAGATGTGAGGAGAGGTGTTATGAAGCAAGAAAATAATCATGCATTTTTAATTGCATAGAATAATTTGATTGCAAGTTTCAAAGACAAATTAAAAAGAATGTAATCAATTCTCTGCATGTTGGCACAATAGAAATTTATGGGGAGACTGTAGAGGAAACGAAATGAGAACAGCTGAATGAATTCAATGGCTATGATGTGGAGCCTTTCTTATTGTTGAGAATGGAAAAGAGTGCAAATGCACAGTGCACCAGGTTTGGCAACAAGCTGTGTTTTCTCAGTGTGGTAGATCCCTATTGCTATTGAGTATTTGAGAAAGACCTACACACCTGCTTCTGTTATTCTCAAGCTGAAAGATGACTACAGAGTTTATAAATGGCCTTTTTTTCCCTCCCTGCTAATGTTTCCTCATGTGTGGGAGAAAGTAGATTATCTGGCTATCTAAATATCACCTGGAATTGTTACACCATGCAATGGGAGTTTAAGAAATGAGAGTGGATGGTTTGAGGTGGTGGCGTTAGATACTACAATGTTTTCAACATAATTTAACAATATTCCCCAGACTTTCTATTTGTTCTTCCTTCACCCCCTATTGATTATTATAATTTTGCCTCCACAGGACTGCTACTTACAGTCATATTGATACATTTTTTTCATCATATGACATAACTTTCCCTCAGTCTTCCAATTGTGTCATTTATTTCCATATGCCATCTATTAAGCTCATTCTTTGTGATTTACTCAATCACATGTGAATCTGAGAATCACCCTCTCATCATACATGACAACAGCCTTTCATATGGCTTCTTTACTAAGTTCCCTCAAGTTCTTTCTAGCCATTATAGATCACTAAGACCCAATTTGGTCTTCCATTGTGTTTGGGAGGATAGAAACATCACTTTAGTGATATTTTCGGTGGCTCACAATTGTTTATCATGAACATAAAGTTACCTGTAGGTACAGTAGACCTATTGGCAAGTGCATTGTCAACACTAGAGGGTAGATGTAGGCATGTGTAATCTGGAGAAAAAATGTCAAAGATTTCAGAGGCTGATGTTGCTGTCTTTACTAGCAGAGTCTTATGAGAACATGGTCTAGAACTTTGTTTTCAAAACAAAAAAGAAAAATGGATAATCACCTCTTTTCCTTGTCAATGACCTCTTAATGTCTACTGAATTAGTATTGAAAATTATGATTTAAAGAGGATTTTAAGAAATATGAATTTAAACTATCTTTTGAATATTTCTCTGTATTTTACAAAGCTTTTTATTAAAACATTATATCCTTTAAAAATAAGTTTTATATACCTATTATATATGACTACCACTCTAAGAAAAAGGGAAATGTTAATAGTAGAACATTTTTCTTCATGGTCTGTGTTAAAATTTATAGTCTAACTCATTCATACTAATCTATGTCGAATTTATCTTGGGTAGTCTAATTTTTGTTGCAAAAAGTGGAATAATTATTTTCTTTGTCATAAATCCTGCTTTCCTACATGATGAAGAAATGTTAGAGCTAAATTACATTACTTAAAAATAATAATCAATTTTGGGGGGTCAGGGTCTCACTCTGTTGCCTAGGCTGGAGTGCAGTGGTACAATCATGGCTTACATCAGCTTCGAATTCCTGGGCTTAGACTATCCTCCTTTGTGAGCCTCCCGCGTATCTGGGACTACAGGCACATGACACCACGCCCAGCTAATTTTTTTTATTTTTATTTTTGTAGACACAAGATCTTACCATGTTTCCTAGGCTGGTCTCAAACTCCTGGGCTCAAGCCATCCCCCTGCCTCAACCTCCCAAAGTGCTATGATTACAGGCATGAGCTATTGTGCTTGGGCATGAGCCACCACACCCAGCTTAATTAAATTTTTACTTAAAGAAATTCTAGAATGTCCTACCACATTCAATTTCCAGTTAATCAAATGGTAATTTTCTTATGTGGTGTGCGTTAGTTTTATTGCTGCTGATACAAATTACCAAAAACATAGTGGTGTCAGCCAGACGGTTTCTTTTTGGAGGCTTTAGGGAGGAATACATTTCCTTGCCTTTTCCAAATTCTAGAGGCTGTTCATATTCCCATGATTATGGCACACTTCCTCAATCTATAAAGTCAGCAACATTACATCTTTCTTTATTTTCTCTTTTCTTTTTTTCTTTTTTTCCATGAATCGGAGTCTCACTCTTCCTCTTCTGCCTCCTTCTTCCACTTAAGAATCTTTATTATTAAATCGGATCTACTTGGATATTCCAGGCTACAATTCCTGTTTGGTCAGCTAATTAGCAACATTAATTGCATCTGCAACCTTAGTTGTCCTTTGCCATGTTGTTTGACATAGTCATACATTCTGGCTATAAGGATATGAACCTCTTTGGGATGGTGAGGCATTATTCTGCCTACTATATAGCAGTAGATGGGTATATAAATATATTCTTACTTACGTTAGCTCATGAAAACGAGCATCAGTAAAATAGATTAAGTACTTCTCAATCTTCAAGTTCAGCACTAGGTTTTTAACCTATAGAATGCAAGAAAATCAACCTGATTATACAATATGTACATTGAATCAACTTGAGGTCTAGAAATTATTCATAAAACACATATATGATTTATGAAGTTTGAGTATAAGATTATGAAATTTTCCTCAACCAAAAGTAATGCTCTGTGACACTAATAAATAAAGTAAATTACAGACTGATACTACAGATTTTGAAAAGAGTAAAGGCAGAAAATTGCTGATATTTCCAAACCCTTTTGTAAGCCACTAACTGTTGCTAATGTCTCCTAGACACTATATTCCACAAATGAAGAGAACTTTCAAAAAACTATTCTGTTGATGACCACTTGTATGCCTAATGCTGAATTGTACCCCACATCTTTAAAAGAAAAAACAAAACAAAACAAAACAAAAAAACGATTCCATCAAATGCTACTATTTTTTCAGGCTCAATTCTAAATTCTTAAATTAAGGATTCTGAATAAGTTCTAGACCACTCTCATTCAGAATTTATTTAGCATTGTTGCATACAGCGAGTAACCATGAAACTTTATGTGTATCTCAGGAACCTTTTATATATTGAGGTTAAGAGCTGTGAAAGTTTGGATAATTTCTATGGCAGTTAAAACTAGTAGAATCATAAGAGACAGAGCCATATTTTAAGGCAAACATACTATAATATGAATAAGCTCAGAAACAGATTTAAGGAACTCCCTTGTGGGTTGAACTAAGCAAGCAGTTCTTCACACAAAGGTATCATGATATAGTGGTAACAACGTTGAGTTAGAATATAAGAGAGTTAGTTTTTACTCTGATTATCTCTAATTATTGTATCCTTTTGAACAAGTTAAAGGACAGCTTTTTGCCTCATTTCTCTCATTAAAAAATGAGTTTAGGCAGAATTATCACTGAAGTCATATATCATTCACAGCTTCTGAGATGTTGTGTTATAATCCCAGTTTTATATGGTCACCACATGCTTCAAATCATCTGTGTGGCTTCTGGAAGATGGGAAGTGGGTGGGAGCAAAAAAGGAAATACAACAGGGAGATGTAATATGACAAAGAACTTGCTACTACAATTGCTGAAAACAGAGAGCTCACTGAATTGCTGAGAGCTAAAAAGGGCTCTTTTGCACATCTTCTTGCTACTTTACTGTTTTCGGAGTTCAGTTCCAATGGCAATGGTAAATGTGAAGGGGCCTTAAAAAGAAATAGCATCGGGATGTTTTGCTACAGTTCTGGCTTATTGTGTGTGGAATAGACTTGATACTAGGCAGTTGACAGCAATGTGAAATTCTCTCTATAAGATTTTTTTCCCCAACTGACTTCTTTTTTAGAATTGAAGCTACGCTCCCAGGGGAAGATAAATGATCCCACAAGATGCAGTAAAAATCAGAGAATGCTATTATAGTAGAGAAAGGATAGATCACAAACAAAATCTATTCTACACTCACATTTAACTGATGCAGACATGAAAGAGAGTGGCTTCACGATTCACTCAAGGTCAAGCAGCCCGTTCATTACAGTCAGGATTGAGACTTGATATACTATTTCCCACTAGCTAGGGTCAACTTTTCATACTTGAATTGCCTACTTGAATGATTACATACAGTATTACAAAGGGTTTTTTTGGTTGACTGTTGATGATATTAACATCAGTCACTTATTTTAATAATAGTTAATACTTTAGTAGTGCTTCATATATGCCTAACACTATTCTAGATGTTTTACTTAATGTCGTTTTATTAATTGATTTAATCATCCAAAGAATCCTATAAGATATTTCTATATCTACTCCTACTTTACATGAGCAGTACCTATGCCCCAGTTCACACTTTTGGTAAATGTTAAACATAAAATTTGAGCCTAGACAATTTGGTTCTAAATCCAGTGTTTCCAATTATGCTGTAATGCCTTTAAAATTAAATGCTGCAAGCAAAATTAAACTACAGAGTCAAACCTGAATTTGTTCATGATTACAATCATATGAGATGAATCACTTTATTGCTTGGATTTTTAATTTAGGTAAATGACTTTTTTTTTTTTAACTTGAGCCTCATTCATTCATTCATTCAATATATAGTGATTGAGCATCTATCATATATAAGGAATTTACCAGGTGTTATAGGGGCTAAAAAGATTAATATCAATCAAAATGCTAGCACGCATGATAAAATAATATTAATCATAATTGTTCTTAGCTATTACATATTTAATGTGGGGCATGTTTTATTTTAGACAACTTCCATGTATTATCTCATAATTTTCACCTTAGCCATTAAGGCAAATAATATCTCTCCATTTTATAGATGATGAAACTGAGAATTGAATAAGTAAGCAACCTACCCATATAATTACAGAGGAAGTGGCAGATCTGGTATACAAATCCAGGTTTGTGTGAATGAAAACCTTATTTTATTTCCACTACTTTGTACTGAATTGAAAAACTCAACCCTAAGGAAAGAGCATGCAGTGCTTCTCTCCAGGCCCTGCTGGCAGGGCTTACTTCTGAATGCATGGCCAGAATCCATTGTGGCTTCTCTTTGCACAGATCTAACAGGTTCCTGGGGCTCTTCATCTCCCATACATAGTAGTGAGGAGAAACCCTGGAGTTTATCTCCAGCTTTTCTATTTAGGCCTTGCCCACCAAGGAAATTTAAGACCAGAGTGTTGCAAAGTATTTTAAGTGTATTAAGAACCTTTCATTTTGAATTCATGCTTTCATGCTTCAACATTGTTCTCACTGCCCTAAGTTGGAGCCCATACTACAAACCAGCTAAAACCCATTGATAACAACCCATCCTTGGCATTTGGTTCCACTCCTCCTCTACCTTTACTTGGTTTGCTTTCCAGTTGTCTGGATAAATTCCTAATCAACCTCATCTTGAACTCCAATAAAAGCTTTGGTCCACAGGACCTCACTCTCTCTCTCTGCTTCTCACTTATTCAGTCAAGCATCCTACTGGTTGTGCCCCTCTGTGGCCCTGTGAGTATTATAAACTTCTTCCTTTCAAGCCTCTTTTACTTGTCCTCCTGTGGCTGGACCAATTTCACCATACCTTAGCCAACACCTACATTCTTAGAACAGATGGAATGAATGAGAACAAATATATGCAACTACCTTTTAAAATGTATGATCTTAACTTTAAAAGTAATGATTACTTTTTTCCTTTCCTGCTGCTCTTCTACTTCCTCTCATTTTTCTAATTTTGCTTCTCTCATCTACTTCTAAAGATGCATTCTCCTTTTTCTAGTTCAGTTACTTATTTAAGAACCCCTTTCACCAAATAACCATATTCTTTTGATTTTTATACCTTTTATGTGACACCCCTGGGAAAAGAATACTTGTATTTCTACCTTTAAATTGTGAAAGTGTTTTCTCTACTCTCATTTCCTTTCTTCTCTTCTCCCCTCCCCTCTTCTACTTTCCCCTCCTCTTCTATACACTTAAACATATTGTAATTCCATGTATGTCCCCGTTATCTATTTGGTTCTAGTGTTATGGTAACTTACAGCTTAGGTGTATTACTGTATGTGTATTATATTCAGATGGAGACTTGTCAAGACAAATACAGTCTTCCTGACACTGATGCTTGCAGTCAACACTGGAATAGAAAGTTGATAGCTGCATTAAAATTTTTGCAAATGGCTGCCATAGAAACCAACGCAAGAGTGACTTTGCACTGAAATATGACATCTCAGGGATCTCTCTAGTGAATCTTTGACACAGAAATTGAAATAAATTAAAAAGAAATTTTACATAGAGCCTTTTAGTTCCTTAAAACTTGAATCTCAAAGCACTTGAACAAAGTAACTGTTTAGAAAAAGAAATGATATTGGTTCTTGGAATTTTTAAATTTTTAAGAAGATTTTCCTTAGATGTTAATAGCAATTTGATGGAAGAATTACTCTATTCAGAGCATTCAGCTCACCTCAGAAATGACTTAAAATTTTTATGTTATGCCTTTTAAATATTAAGCTTCTCATTTTCCATTCCTAAATCAAAACTGGCATAAAATTTCAGAAGTCAAGGTTTAACAGTCAGCAAATAAACATATTTGCAAGACTGTTAAATGATAATTATTTTGCATTTGATATGCCATGAATATGTGCTCCACTCACTACATGTATGCAGACAATAAATTTCACTATGTAGACCCCGTGGCAAATGAGTTACCTGAGTATTCCGAATAGTGAGGTTTCTCAAACTAACGGAACTTTCATTTTTAATGAGCAATCCTCAGACACCATAACAAGGACACCTTCATATACATTTTAGCCCCCATAGAATTCTTCAAAGGCATATGTCCTCTTTTATAGAAGAATTCAAATGTAAATTTCCTTTTTCTCCCTTGGTGATTCTTCACAGTAGTACTTTTAAGTATTAGTTATTGTGATTTGTTGGTGTGTTGGTATAGATACAAGTAGAGAATCAGACTCGATAGCCTCTCCTCCCTTTTTGAGGAATATGACCCACCCCGTGCAAGACACTTTCAGCAACCAATGCCTCAGGAATAATTGAACCAAAAACATGTGGTTATTAGCCTCCAATTAGTTCTCCCCAACCTCTGTAATACCACGTATCAGTCCCTAAACTTGATTTCCACATATGGTGGAAAAAAAATTTTTTTTGAGTTGGAGTCTTACTCTGTCACCCTGGCTGGAGTAGGGTGGCATGCTCACGGCCACTGCAGCCTCAGCCTTCCAAGTAGCTGGAACTAAAGGCTCGCACCACCATGCCTGGCTAACTTTTTGATGTATTGTAGAGACGAGGCCTCGCCAACTTGCCCAGGCTGATCTCAAAACCCTGGGCTTAAGCAGTCCTCTCGCCTTGGCCTCCCAAAGTGCTGGGATTATAGACTTCAGCCACAGTGCCGGCGGTGGAAAAATTGTATGCCTTTAGTGGTCACAGTGATGAGGTACACGTGACTCTTTACCCACTGCACCCCTGATAGCTGGCTGACCTCTCATCACTGTCCTAGTCATAATTTCAAATTACCACCATGCTGTCTGGACAGCTGATGAGGGGATTTTCATAACAGCCAATGTGGCTGCTCTTTGAATGAATGCCAAGGAATTTTTTCATCTTCCCTCATTTTCTCCCTTTTTCTTTCTTCTGCCTCCTGTTGCTACTCCACATTTTCTGTAATAAACTGGCTTATGTATAGATTACCAACCCATCAGATAATATATTTCTTTCAATTGGGAAATCACAGCATGTTGGATACTATTTGTATGGTTCTTACTTTGTTGTTGGTTTATCGGTTGGAGCCACAGGGATGCATCATTCTTTACAACGAGGAAAGGTTTGCAGTCCTTCTTTTGTAACCACATTGTTTTGAAGTCTAGAGCTGTTCCCAAAGTTTGAGAGTTCTGAAAGTTTGGCCTCGGGGAGGTGGGGAGAGTAGTGTGTAAGCATGTGTGTGTACATTTATACTTATTGTTTGCTCAGCAGTAAACATATACTTAAATTAATCTGACAAGCTATTTATTTTTAACATAAGGTGAAACACAGAAAAGACTCCTATCCCAAAGATGTGAGAAAAAAATAATGTGTTAGATCAAACAGGAAAGAGTCAATCAACAACCGGTGACATATTCATATCTCAGTTGGAGTCATATATGCTGTTTACATGGAGCACACAAATTAGCTTTGCAAATTACTAAGCTATGACTACATATTTACTATAACACATTATTCTAAAAACGTATATGGCTACATTAAAATTAATCAAAATCAATAGCACAAGGTATATTGCATATTAAATTTTAATTGTAAAACTAAAGGACCTGTACAAAAAAGGTGTATTCATTTACTTTATTTTGATTGAATACATGTGAAAAAGCAAACATATCAATATGATCCTACCATTTCAGGGACAAATAATTCTGTACTCACCTGGCCAAGGGAATATCACACTGATATTAAGGACACCAGGGAACCATACCAAAATAACATAGAGAGCACTAGAGAAAAAAATACAAAACAGAGTCAGTAGTTGGCAAAAAGTAAGCTTGTTAACAACCACACTCTTTACAAGGAGATAAAATAAATATCCTTTCTATGATTAAGTGAAGTTATTTTAAATGTTTTCTTTGGAACCTAATTCAGACATCATGGAAGAGAAAACAATAATTTGGTGGCAATGACATGAAGAGATTAAAATTAGTAGAAGTAAGGATGTATGTGTGTTGGTGTGGCATTTTGAGCACACTAGAGTTCTTGACACTTTCTCTCCAACCTGGGGATGGTACTTTTATATTGTAGGTAACTTTTTGGAGAGAGAGAGAAGAAGCAGAGAGGGATATGGAGAATTGACACAATTCTGGATGCCTCAAAATTGTGCTATATTAACAAAAGAAAAAGGCAAACAAAAAAAATAGAAAGTTTCATGCCACTCGTATCACAGACAAGATAATATAAAAAGCATATAAAAACTCTAATAAATCGTTAAGAAAAAGACCAACAACTCAATACAAAAATGCCCATGGGGCCAGGCTCAGTGGCTCAGCCTTAATCCCAACACGTTGGGAGGCAGAGGCACTCGAGTAGATTGCCTGAGCCCGCGGGTTTGAGACCCACTCAGGCAACTTGGCGAGACTTTGTCTCTATAATAAATCAAAAATTAGCCAGGCGTGATAGCGCGCACCTGTAGTTCCAGCTACTTGAAAGGCTGAAGCAGAAGGATCACTGGAGCCCAGCAACCTGGTCGAAGCTGTGGTGGCCAGAAGCATGCCACTGCACTCAAGTCTGGCTGACAGAGTGAGACTCCAACTCAAAAAAAGAAAAATGCCCATGTGATAAAAATAATTCATAGGAAAGGAAATTCAATTGGCATTGAAATATATGAAATTATGTTAAACCTCTTGTAATAAAAGGAATATAAATAAACATTAAAATTTCACCCACCAAGTTAACAAATTTAAAAATGGCAAGAGTGCCATTTTAAGAATCAGATGCTCATACATTGCTGATGGTAGTTTAATTATTAGGACCTATATGAACAGCAATTTAGCAATACCTATCAAGATCAAAATAATATCTACTCTTTAAGCAATTCTTGTATTTATCTTGCAGATATACTCATTTATGCCATATGTTATGTGTGTGATACAGTCATTGTTGTGTCAATTGGATAGGGTTGGGAATTACTTACATGTGCATCAATAGAGGACAAGTCAAGAAAGCTCTTGTTCGTCCACACAAGAAAGAGCCTGTTCTATACTTATTTGTATGGAAGAAACTTGAAAATATATTGTTATGTGATGAATAGAGGATTCAAAACAATGGGTATAGTATGCTGTTTCTTTGGGAGCTTAACATGCACATGTATGCATGTGCACACACAAACACACACATATGCTCACACTGATGGTCGTAGAATATCTCTGGCCTGTTTATACCAGGATTTGGCTAAGAGATTGCTTCTGGGGAGCTGGACTAGTTGGCTGAAGAGATTGGAATGAGACAAAGATTCACTTTTCAATTTATACACTTTCATATCTTTTACAGTTTATAGCTTATTGTATGGCCTGCTCACAAAAAGTAATTAAACTAAAGGGATTAGAGAAAAACATGGAATCTAAGAATTTATTCTGTCTGGGAATAAAATTGTGTGCTGAGCTAGAATTATTTTTGTTGTATTAGGAATCTGGGAATAATGAACAAGGAACAGGAAGAAGAAAAATTTTCATGGATATTTTGACATCAAACTGAGATCATTGTAAAGTTTTTGCCTGATTAATATTCTTAAATTATTATAGAGAGGATGTTGTGACCCAGAAATGCAGTAATCCATTACAGTATCTCGTTTACATCTCATTAACGCTGACAGCACTCTGTTACCTTATTTTAATTTTTTTACATCAGAGTCTCAGTTATTTAACCATTTTCCAATTATTAAGCAATATGTGAATCTGTCTTACATTCTGTATTCAGAACAATGAAGATCGAAATATGTATTTCTTATGGCAATTATAGATTACAAGAGTGAAAAATGGGTTTTAGAGTATAAAAAGAGTGGAGAACAAGTTAAAATCTTATAGGAATATGAGAACATTTTAGTTATAATTAGAAAGCCTCAATGGCCTAATATCCCCATAAATGCTAAGTTATATTTTTGAAAATATGTATAACTTAAGGTACCAATTACCAAAACAGTGAGATAAAGAAAAGGCATAAAAACTAAAGATAAATAATTCCCATTTGTTACTCAATTTATATCAAAATGTTTTTCTAATTGGTAATGTAAAATGTTATGTGGGAAATTTTACACATCATTTAGAATATATCTGAAGTGTTAACATGATTTTTATATAATAATTTAGGGAAATATGTACAAGCTTACATAACTTAGATATATAGAATCAGTTATATATAAGAACTGCTTATTCCATTCTCTCTTCAGTGTACTTCAATCTATATCTTTTTTACTGGTAATAGCACATTCTTCTTTCATTGTTCTTCAATTCACTGGAAAAAAAATGTCCTACAGGGAATAACCAAAACACACACACACACACACACACACACACACACACACACACACACACACACACAATTCAGAAACAGAAATAACAACAACAAAAAGTTTAGTTAAATAGAGATATTTGATGAGCATCCTGGTGATAACCACATTAATGAACTTGAGTGATTAAGGTAGGCATTAATCTTTGCTTCCCACCTTTCAGAAAAATGTAGAGAACCTTCAAACATTAAAGTATGGCTGGTGAAGATTTCAGATGGCCAGTTTGCTGAGTGCTGAGAATGCTAGTCTTTTAAGGCTTCTCATTCCCTTTTAGCATTTGAAATCCAAGTAGAGAATGATTGCCTCAGAAATAACAAGAGGCCATTTCCTCTTCCCTTCAGGTCTCTTCTCAAGTATGTTCTCTCATTGCTTTTGCTTCATGGTGTCTAAGATAGTAAGGTTTATTTATCTTAATTGTATCATTATAAATAAGAATATTTCCGCAAGGAAAAAGAAGGATGTTCAGCTGAAACCAGGAGTTTTCTTCGATACTTTCATATAAACTGTTTGTGTCGGCAATGGTACCTTGGCTGTTGTCCAGCAGTTTAATTGGCTCTTGTTTGCCTAATCCCCTATAACTGATAATGTTATTATAGAATCTTAGGACTCCAAAATCCTCTGTCAGACAAAACAAGCCTTTTAATGAGAATCACTTTGTTTTACCTGGCGTTTGGCTTGATTTGAGCCACTTCAATCCCATCTCACTTGTGAGTAATGCATATTTTTTTTCTAACAACCATGCTGTTTTAAAACCAAGAAACATTTATTTTGGATGATTTCTTTTCTGGAATGATTTAAAGTTCAGGAAAGTAATATTGCGGAGTAATTTAAATTAAGCTGAGATGCGAAGGAGACAAAGTTAAATTGGACTTTATAACCTTTGTTTTGCAACTAGGTTGATGTTAACTGGTATCTTGAAAGGCACATCAATATAAAAATTGCTAGTATTGAACGTATATTGTTTTCTTCCACAAAAATGCATCAATGTTTACAATTTATTGTCTAGATTTTGGATCTTGTATTCATTTAGTTATTCTTAAATTCAACAAATATTTGGTGAGAGTTTTCTGTGTCCAAAGCACTGTTCTTGGTATTGCTAATAGAGTAGAGCATAACAAACATAATATAAAGTCCTAATTATACTGGAGGTTATAGTTCAGGTCGTGAGATGTACGTGAAAAGAAAGTAAAACATGGAGAATAAGAGTAGACTGAATGTAGGGGTGGGACAGTTACATTTACATTATACTATCTGTCTGTCTATCTATCTATCTATCTATCTATCTATCTATCTATCTGTCTGTCTATCTATCCCCATATATTTCTACATAGATACAGATTACATGTTATATTATAGGATGTCAAAAATGACCCTTCAGATAGATTGATATTTGAGAAAATTTAAAGGAAGTTAAAGGCAAGCCCTGTAGCCATATGGAGAAAGGAGGATTATAGGCAGGACCTAGAAAATGTAAAAGCGTGAAGTGAAAGCATGTTTTGTGGTTAAGGAGCTGCAAGGAGTGATGTGAGTTTGGAGAAAATGCTAGAAGATGAGATGAGAGAGACAAGGTGGGAATAGAACAAGTCAAGTAGAAGTTTGGTGACTCTGGAAATATTTAGGAGTGCATTTTGTTAACCAACGAGTATATAATATGGTGGTTAAAGTGGAAAATCAGGGTCATAGGGAAAAGATAGAAGCACAAATAGTATGTAGGAAAGCTAATGCGGTTTCTGTAGTTGAGCACCATATTTTTCTCTTGATTTCCCAGTAGCCAGAGCATAAAGGAAAATTTTTAAAAAGGTATTACTGGTTGAATTTTTTTTTTCTAAAGAGCAAGCAAGTGTACTAATTATTTAGGGAAATTAAAACAAAATTACAAAGCAGTTGTTGCTCTTGCTTGTCTTTTTTTGTCAGCCAAACAAATGCCTCTTCTTTCTTTTCATTTTTTGTTGTTTTGGTTCTTCAGTTTTCATTTAATAAATTTCAACTACTTCAGACACTGTAATTTCATCTAGTTGTATACAAGTTTATCCATTATAAAATCTTACATCACTTTTAAATTGTTCACTACCATAGTGAAACTTTCATGACTTGTTTTGTGTACATGAATGTTTTTATTTCAATCCTAAGATTTCAGTACACAAATCCAGTGTTTTTTAATAGATAGAACATACTAAATTCTTTACGTACCAAGAAAAAATTTACTTCACTTGAAATATTTATTATCTCTTTATAACCACTCTCTCTTTTATACATAATTTTGCAAACTCTTACTTTGGGAACATTGTTATTTCTTATTGATATGGTAAATATTTTCTCATGTCCTATAACATTTAAAGTTAAAACATACTATAATCACAAGAAATAAAATATATTTTCCAATGCTAAAATTGTGACTTAAATAGTTAAAAAAATAATGTCCATTGTTATCCATCATTTGAGAGAATTTTCCTCTCTGAATACATGTCTAATTTATTTATTAGTTACCTAATGTTTATGTAAGTGGATAAACTCAAGAACTATAGAAAAGTGCAAATTATATGAATTGATAGGTAAGAGGAAAATCATTCTTGTTAGATGATGAAGTAGTGAGCTTTTAATAATTTTTGAGGCATTGTATTCTTAAATGGGTAGTAATTTAAGCAAACAGATTAAAAATAGTATAAAGTAATGCAATAGTAAAAGAAATATGCAGAGTAGGAAGAGTTGAACATTACATAACAAAATACAGTAAACAAATTAAATCAAAATAGTGTAAAAGAATGACAATAAAAAGAAAGTAGTCTATAGAAACTCTTTAGGAGGGCTGAAGTAATTAATAATAATCATGATAATAGTAATAACATATATGTATTTCTTACTGTGTGGCAGGAATCAATCAAAGCATATTACACAAACTCTTCATTTAATTGGTACCACAACCTCATTAGGTTGATGTCATTATTATTTCCATTTTATACATGAGAAAACTGAGAGCACTGATCCTAATGCTCAAAGGCTTTAATATCTAAGGTATTCAGTGATTAAAGTGTTTGATAAAATTGGAAATTTGAGGTGCATTATTTTATATTAATTATAGTAGGCGTACCCTGTCAGGAGACTAAGAAAGAAATCATTAGAAAATTCATATTCTCAGCCGGGCTCGGTGGCTCAGCCTGTAATCCCGTGCTTTGAGAGGCTGAGGTGAGTGGATTGCCTGAGCCCGCGGGTTCGAGACCCGCCTGGGCAACTTGGTGAGACCTCATCTCTACAATAAATAAAAAAATTAACCGGACGTGGTAGCGCGTGCCTGTAGTTCCAGCTACTTGGAAGGCTGAGGCGGAAGGATCGTCGGAGCCCAGCAAATCAAGGCTGCGGTGGCCGGGAGTGGCCACTGCACTCCAGTCTGGGTGACAGAATGAGACTCCAACTCAAAAAAAAGAGAAAATTCATGTTCTTACTCATAAGTGAACCTTAAACAACTACCATAATGCTATAAGAAAAGGATTGACAGTAGCAGGAAGCTGGGGGGGGGAGGGGGAGGGAGCAAGGAGGAGGGATTAATGGTAGTAGATATCTGCCTGGGGAAGGTGGAGCATACCTCATCAACAAGGGTACCTGCACAATGAATATTTGTATAACTAACCCTTAATTGTACCCCACAATTTTAAAATGAAAAAAAAAAGAAAAATCAGATGAGAGCAACTAGAACCTTTATCAGGGATGAAAGATAAAACTATAGATTTAGGGGGGTAAATGCCTTAGAGGAATTGAAAAAATGACAAGCATTTAGGGGAAAGGTCAGTAGGTGAATAGAACCTACTAAATCTATGATATCATTGAAAATCACATTCAGAGATTTTTAGACATAAAGCAATTGGGCTTGTTATTTAGTGGGCAATTGAATAGGTAGGTTGGTAGGAAGGTTGAGAAAATCTCATCTACAATGGGAAAATATCGAGCATAGACTGGATATAAAAGGTTAGAAGTGGAGAGATAGATCTATGTGTATTTATCTAGAGTTCACCGTGAGCACGGAGCTACTGTAAGAAAAGAAATTCAATAACTGAAAAAACAAAAATTTAAAATGAATCTGAACAAAGGGTAGCTTTTTTATTAGATACGTTTCCTGGGAAAAGATACAGGGGTCCTCTCTCTTAGTAAACAAAGGAGAAAATAGAACAAATGCCACCATCCTTCAAAATGTAATCTTTTCATCCTAAAATTTATGTTTATAACTTATATTTATGGTTATGATATTCTACTAAGAGGCATCTTGTATTAAAAATTATATAGGGTGCAAAATGAAATATACATGCGTAAATGTTTCTGTGCATGTATATACATGCAATTGTGTGTATACGTGTTCCAAGAGGAGGGAGGGAGAGAGACACAAATGAAGAGAAAGGAGAGGTAGAGAAATAGTAATTTTTAAGTATTTTAAAATTATAGAAGGGTTGTAAGATTATATTCATGGGAAAAAGACATGTTCCACTTCAAGGTGTTTGCATTTATACAGTGGACTACTAGTATAATGAGACTAAACAAGTCAGACTACTTGAATGGAAGCAGAACACTCATATACAAGACAGATGAAATATTCCAAAGTCACCTTGAAATAAATATAAAATTAATGTTGACAGCCCAACAGTGACAAGAGTCAAGAGATTATGCTGTTGTGAAACCACAAAAGATGCAATTGATATTTTAATCTCAAATATCATGTCTGAGGAAAAAGTCTGAAACTAGGAATAGTTCTTAAAAATGAAAGTGTATCTGTTGATACATGTCAGACTTTGCTGCTTTTCATTTTTTTATTCTCACATGGAGAATAATAAAAGTATTCACATTATTAGTTCACATTCTTCTTTAATTTTATTTCTTAAAAATGAATCTGAGTTTTTCTTAAAAACAAGAAGCTGATGCCCTCTGAGATTGTGTCATTAGATAAAAAGCATTATTGGAGATGTTTTTATTGTTAGAACACTGCTTTTCTCAAGAAGTGAAGTTGACCTTTGGATTTTTCAATAACTAAGAGTGTATGTGTGTGTGTGGATGTGTCAAATATCATTCATTATGTTTGTTCTTCTAAAACTATTTTCTTCAGGTTCCAATATTTTTACTTTGGAACAGATTTCTATATTTTTCTTGTTACTTAGGGGCAGTACAATTATCTTGAATGTTTTCTACTCCTTTTTCCTGACCCATTTAATCACCTAGCTGAATCGTCCCTCCCTGGAAATCGTTTCATGGCCTTTGAAGGATCTCATAAGACTCCCATCCTTCCTTCTCCAATGTTAACACTATAAAGTTTATTGAATAAATTCCTATTTTCATGACCTCTACTCTCTTTTAAAAGCTTCTCCCATTTTACTGCGCAGGCCAGAAAAATCTGCCTTAAAAATATACTGTTTGATTAACGAATTTATTCTCTTCCCTTTTCACAAAGGATTTCTGGCTGCTCACAATAAAACCAAAAAAGATTAAATAAACAACAATAATATCAGAAACACAAATAATACAAATAAATCAGCTAAAATGGACAATAGTTTTATTGTGACTATTTCTCTAAATATTATCTTGAGCTTCCTAGCACGAAATGTAAAAGGCAAGATATAGCCTCAAAATGCAGAACTTAGCATCAGAAAGAAAACTGTGTCAATTGTTGATTTCATTACATTCTGTCCAACTCATCCATTCTCGTGTCTCAGTTTTTCCAACTGTAAAAATGAAATACTGCCTACCTTGTAGAGCTACTATAAGTGGCTGATATTTTAATTAAACATATTTCAGTGTGCTCATCACATTTTTCCAAAAGTAGCCTCTCATATCATGCTCAGTTACACAGGGGCTTATTTATACAAATAAATGAGGATGGTTGTGGTGATAATGATGATAATAGTTAACATTTATTGGTAACAAAATATACTAACAATTATGATAAGTGTTTTCTTGGTTTACCTCATTTAATCCTTAAAACACCTGTATAAGGTGAGTACTTTTAAAATTCCCATTTTGCATTGAGGAGACCTTAGAGAGGCTGAGTGACTTGATGTCCACACATTTAATGTGAATATGCTATATGTTTATATGTGGTGTATTTGAATTCATAATGATAAGTATGGGAGAATTACCCTGTTTCCTTAACTCCTCCGACTAGCATGAGTTATTAATTTAATGAAATATGAAATTAATAAACTCAGAGGAGTTACATTTTTCAACATAAAATATGAACAGCTCAAAGAATACTTAGAAAAAAACAAAACAGAATGCATTCATTTTATTTTTCATTGTCCCCCTTTTAGAAAAGCAAATATAGTATGTTTTTCAAACTTTTTATAATTTATCTAGTTATATTGTTGCACCAATGTATCCAGAAGTGATTTTTTATGGAAAAACTTTTCCCTGATGCAGTACATCATTTGAATGCATGGAAAGATATTAGCACTGATAAAAAATTATATTAGTGAAACCATTTTCGGTTTAACATCCTGTACATTGAAGTTGTTGCATTTATCTATTTACGTCTCTTTGTTCTGTACAAAAGCAGCATCTTAAATGATGCAGATAAATAATAGTGACATTTTATCTCCCTTTTTAAAGTTGAATTCCAGAAGGTAGGAAAGATCTTTTCATGCTTACATTACCATGACAAACTGAAAAAGATAAATCCCTAACGGATGGGACGAAATGTGGGAGTTAGGGGATTAATGCTTAGATGCTTCCTCCAATTTATTTCTCCTATTATATGTGTTAAAAATATATACCGTATGTCATGCAGCATGTTTTAATCCCATCAAAATTTCTCACACAATTCCTTAGGGGATATGTTTTTTGCTGCCAAGTTTTCACTGCTAGAATGCTAACTTACTCTTCCTTTGCAGAGAACTTCATGGTTTATTTTATGATAACATGTTGCTCTAACTTCTCTGGCTGTAATTTTTATAAGGAAAATTAGTCCCAGGGGAATTTGTTTTGAGAGTCATATCCTCAATGGTGATGGAAAAGGATAGAAATATTTCCAGAAAGCAATGTATCCTTCAGTTGTTTTAATAGAACAGAAATTCCTTTGACAACACTGTGAAAGCCTTTATTATACCCAGCATTTAAATTCAGTCCTTGAACTGGGGTTTTCCCAGATCATTTGAGGGTCAAGTTTGGAATAGATCTTGTGTCCTGTATCAGTTTTCAGTATTCGCACTTTGCACAGAAGAACAAAATTAGGAAAAAACTATTCTCTTTTAGTAATACTAAGTGCACATGACTTACAGCAGGTGACAGAGAACCTGCATATAATTGCCTTAGGAAAATTTTTATTTGTACCATGTCTTCAATTTAAAAATATGCATGTAACACAGTTTTCCATGTACCCCATAAATATGTCCAAATGTAATGTATCAAAAAATAAAGTATAGTGAATAGCAATAAGTGCTATGAGGTAAAGAAGGGCAATTTAAACTAATTTTCACCTCAGGAAAAAAAAAGAATGTTAAGTACCCCAAGAATTGAAATTATGTTATTTTCAGGTTCCTCTGTGTGGTGTTTTAGTTTGATATTGCAATAATATCCTTGAAGTTTTCATTCATTTTATACAACATTGTTCAGCTAGCTCACGTAGGATGGGCCTAGTCTAGCCCCCAGCTATTGGATTTTGCTAATCATAGATCACTGCAAGATTTACTTGACTTATGTACTCAAATATAATAAATATAATAAAGCTGAAGTTGTTTTTTAAAGAAATTAAGTCGTTCCTAAATCTGTGCACCCTGTTTCCAATTAAGTGCTCTAATTGTAATAACATTCCCCTACAGAGACACTATTAACATTTATGGGCTATATTAAGAAGCAATAATAAACACATGTTGGCATAACTCCAGATGCTCTTTGGGTTACTTTCCTATTATAAGATATACCATAAGTGGATCCCAAGTTTGCAAATGGTATATTTTCCCTGAGACCCACTCCACTACCATTCTATATGACGATGCAAAGCAGAAACCAATGCAAAAGCAATTGAACAAATACACACACACTCCAAAACAAACTGGAATAACAAAAAGGTGATCAAAACAATCAGCAACAAAAAGACCCCAAGGAAAACTAAACACACACACACATGCCTAGCACAAAGTGAATAGAGAAGAAAAACAGAAAGGCCGAAGGGGGGAAAAATGGGTTTCAGGTTGAACCCTCACACATCTATTGACATTCCCCTCAAACTATTAAAAATGAATATAAAAAAAGACCCAGAAGAACAAAAACCAATAACTACAACAAGATCGAAAGGTGAACACTCAATCATTCACATACACACAAAAACAGAAAACAAAAACAACTTGCCCTTTTGTGGCAGGTTCTATAATTGTCCCTCTCAGCTGTTCACAGGTAAGCCCCTCTACTATCTTCTGTGGAGCTATAGGCGCATTCACAATCTCCCCAGTGACTGGTCAGGGAAGGAGGAGGAGTGGTAAGAGTGGGTTAGGCTTCAGTTCTCCACTCCCACTGTTACATTTTCAGAGGGATTCCCTCTGGTGGGGAGGTACGAGATTATCTCTTCCCCAGGTGCTGATGGGGAGGTGTCCCAGCCAGGCTTATCTTGGAGTAGAGTCCTCCTATCATGGCTGAGGTCCAGGCTCTGCCTAGGTTCATCCCCTTCAGTCATGCCACAGTCATGTGTGTCTGACCTTTAGAGGGCTAATGGGAAGGAAAGGGTTGGGTCAGCCCCTGGAATCACCACTGATCTCTTCAGGGGTCTTTCTCATCCTTTTCTGATCACATCCTTTGTCCAACATCTGAATCAGAGTAGAGGGTGGGACACCTGAGAATCAGTACTCATCCTGTCCCTCCAGAGTTTGTGCTTTCAGGTTATCCCTCCTGAGTCACAATCAACCTATTAGTAGTAATCCACTGGTCACAGAGATTGGGACTGTTGGTCTGTGGTGAGCAAGCCAGAGCACCTTTCTACCCAGTTCCACTCTACCTAGCTGTTCTCTAGTTGCCTCCTCTCTCACTAGTTCTCCTTGCAGTTTTATTGGTACCATTGGTAACTGCTTTTCACAGTTCCTCTAGAAGCCTCTTTATAGTCTTTCAGAGGCTTCTTGTTCCTTTGGTCTTTTTAATGAATTTAACAAAATGAGCTTAGTATCTTGAAAACCTATTTTTAAAAAGTTCTCTCTTTACACAAGGCTTTCATTCCTGAACGGTTAAGCTATTAAAATAATCGATTTTTTATAGCAATAACAAAACATGGTTTGTTATTTTATTCCCCTTCATAAACTCTTCCTCCTCGTCCTCCTTTTCCTCCTCCTCCTCCTCTTTCTATTTCACTCTCTCTTTCTCTCTCAGTGGCAATTTAAAGTGACCATTCTGGATGATGATCTCCTGCTCCATTCATGTTGTTGCAAAGGACATGATTTCATGTGTACCCCCCGAATCTAAAATAATAAGTAAATAAATAGTGACTACTCTGTTCCTGTCCGAGGGCCTTCACAGGTACAGTCACATAGCCACCAGAGATTCGTGTTTAGATCCTGACTCTGAAAAAAATGCCTGGGTCTTCCTCCATCTTCCTCCACGCCTAAAGGTTATCCAGTTTCATTTGATACTGATTTTTTCATCATGTGTAGTTTTCTTTCCAGCCTCTTTCTTAAGCAGAGCCAATCTCACTGCTTTCACTGGCTTCAAACCGTAACCTGGATCGACTTCTTCATCTCCTTAGCAATTTCTTCTAGTCTTCACTCTGCAGGAGCTTCTACTCCCTGTGTGCAGATTCAGGGCTCAACAATTAAATCCAGTGACTTCAGGTCAGCCTATCATTTTGTATTTTCATTTTCATTTCCTAATCATAGGATACCTTTATTTTGTATAGCACCTCAGTAATATTTTTATACTTTTTCAGTTTTTTCCCCTTTAGCTCTGTTTTTGTGACTGGGGTGGCATATAGTATATGGAATCATTTTATCCTCTGGATTCTTCTGTGACCCAACAGTTTGTTGAATATAATGGTCCTGTTTTAAATCTCAGGTAATAAGTCAAGTTGTGAAATGTCTTCAAATTAATCATCTCCTTTTTGCTTATATGACCAAGGGGTTCTTTTTGAACTTCATTTTGTTGTGTTGAGTTTATTTATTTGTTTGGCATAGACCCTCAGCGAAAACTTAGGCTTATAAATAAGCATCAGATTTCAAACCAAGCATTAAATCCCAAATATCAATAGAGTTTATTGCCTTTACTTCTAATTTTCCTCATAATACTATTCTCCAGCATGTGTTCTCTATGCCAGTGGCAAAATCACCAATATCCTGGTGAACATAAGCACTTGCTGACAGCACCTCCACTATACTTCTTCTTGGACTTTTCTTCACCTTCAACTAAACATATGTTTCAAATTTCCATATCAGTCAACAATTCCATTTACTCATATTCCTCTAAAAGGTATTTATTTTTCTTACACAATTTGAAAACATTGCAAAGAACAGTTGACCAAAATGATCCCAGGTGAGATCAACTAAATTCTGATGGTAATTTGTTTTTATGCTTTTACACAAAATAAGGATTAACAGCTTAAAGGTACTGGAGTGAAATTTAGTAATTTACCATTTTCAGTAGTAAGAATGTTTATATCACAGAGTTTATGTATTAAATTATCTGAAACTGCATTTCTCAAGAGGATCATCAGGACATCAGGAATAAAAATAATAGTATAACAGCAGCAAAGGACATTTTTAGGGACAGAGCATACAAGTTAATCATTGAAATTATAATTATCAATATATGAATGATAATAATGAAATAAAAATTGAAAATTTTCTAGAGGTAATATTTTTATAGTTCTAGAAAAAAAGAAGCAAGATTTCTGAAACTGAAAAATAAATTGCTTTGCCCAGAAAAGTTTAGAAAGTATACCACATATAACTGACTAGTAGCTTATTTCATGTATAAAGACATAGTCTGAAAACGCTACTGTGGGGTATAATAATTGCAGCACACAAACCTTGCCCCCCTGTAGCTAACAATATAAAATTGTGATAAAAACCAAGTACAGCAATGAATTAAGGTATAATTTGATTAATTATAAGATCATTTAATTAGCAAATATAACTATTTCATGTTCACTTATTTTGAGATAAAACAATGTTTTTTTATTTCTATTTATTTTGAGATATACAAACTTCTGTGAATAAGAAGACAGAGAATAATGCCATTAACAGACTTGGACAGAGATATAATGGTAAGAGTATAACTGAAGTATTATTTTATAATTTTGTTTTAGTCCCAGTCTCTTCCTTCCCTTGTTAAAAAACAAACAAACCAAGGGCGGGGGGGAACACTATCCAAATTCTAATTCTAATCAGAGCTCATTATATGTTTGTAATTAACTATCTCTTAAAATTTACCCTCAAATATTTCTATTCCATAAAGTCCAATATATAACTTCTATTTTAGGATGCAGAAAATGAAATTAATTTCACTGTCCTTCTAATAGTAAGAATAAAAGATGTATAAAGTACAAATTCATAATTTTTCTTAAATATGTCAGATGATTGAGTTGGCAAGCAATGAAATAACCTGAACTTAAGATAAGCTCCCCAAGGAGAGAAAAGACAGGAGCCAGGTTTGGTGGCTCACATCTGTAATCCCAGTACTTTGCAAGGCCAAGGCAGGAGGATTGCTTGAGGCTAGGAGTTTGAGATTAGTCTAGACAACATAGCAAGACCTTGTCTCTACAAAAAATTAGGCATGGTGATGTGTACCTGTAGTTCTAGCTACTTGGGAGGCTGCGGCAGAAGGATTGTCTGAGCCCTGGAATTCAAGGCTCTAGTGAGCTATGATAGTGCCACTGCACTCCAGCTTACATGACAAAGTGAGACGCTGACTCAAAAAAAAAAAAAATTAAAGACAAACAGGACATACAAACCTGTGACAAAGAACGGAGGCAAGAAGCATAATGCTGGCTGCAGCAAAAGTGGGTAAGAATAAAAGAATCAGCTAAAATATTAAAACTGTCAACAGCCAAGTGTCAGACTTTAAATGGCAACTAACCAAAGAGGAGTTTTCAGTCATTCACAAGCTATTTTCTATAGGCCTCCATGAGTGCTCATGGAAGACTGGGGCCAGGACAAGACTGTTGTAAGCCCCCAATGACAAGCAGGTACACAGATGTCTGGTGTCTGATAGGAGAAATCCACATAGCCCCTTCTACTTCCACAAACTTTTTTTTTCCTTATAAAGCAAAAAGGCAGCCGGGCTCGGTGGCTCAGCCTGTAATCCCACGCCTTTGGGAGGCTGAGGTGAGTGGATTGCCTGAGCCCGCAGGTTCAAGACCCGCCTGGGCAAGCGAGACCTCATCTCTACAATAAATCAAAAAATTAGCCAGGCGTGGTAGCGCGCGCCTGTAGTTCCAGCTACTTGGAAGGCTGAGGCGGAAGGATCGCCGGAGCCCAGCAGGTCGAGGCTGCGGTGGCTGGAAGCAGCCACTGCACTCCAGTCTGGGCGACAGAGTGAGACTCCAACTCAAAAAAAACAAAACAAAATAAAACAAAAAAACACAATCAATATCCAAACAAGATCTCAGGAGCTATGTTAAAAACAGCTAAGGGAACAAATAGAATTCCTACTATTGATTTTTAAAACTTATTTTTCGGTATTCTACAAAATTATATTTTGTTGAAGAACCATTTCAAATCAGCTCAAGTTTCAGATCTGTAAGGCACAACTAAGGGCTTTAAGCTAACTTTGTAGGTGGAAAGTTTAAGTCGTTTTTAATATAGTTGCTTCTTGTGTTTTATGATCTTTTGAGTTTTTAATGCCTGTACTTCCCTAATTATGATTACAATTACGGGCTCAGTTAAAGCTGAATGCATGATTATGTGGGAGTATTTCAGGTAATAAGTTAGGTATTTTAACTCAGTAATTGCCAGTGACTAATTCTATTTTTCCAGTTTGTTTTTTGTTTGAATTTTAAAAGTTAGTTTATTATTTTCTTGAACTGTAATTGCCTCTAAATTATGCACACGGCTCTAAGTTCTGAGTTAATTATATCTTAGTGCACTCTTTTAAATCAAACTTGGAAATTTCAAGGTGCACACATCATAAGAACCCGTTAAATCCTTTAACATGTGCCTGGGTAAAGAACTGCCATGCATGATTGATGACAGTGGTTTTTTTGAAGTTCTTTCCATTCCATGGTGCCAATCATTAAAGGTATTAGAAATTCATCTCTATTGAAGAATTTATAGAGATTCAAAAAATTAGAATTATGCTAGTGAAAATCTGGTCAATACTTCTTATCCAACAAGCTCCTGGTCTTCATTATAAATTAAAAAAAAAAAGTAGACAATAAAAAGTGTCAGGTTAAAAACATTTTATTTTACATGCATTCAGTATATATTCCAAAATCAAAACCAAAATGGCTTAATAAAAAGCAGAATGTGAAATATTAAAGCAAAGTTGGGACATGTCATAATGATGTTACAACTGATCCTTAAAATAAGTAAGGGACCATAATGAAATGTCCCTTTATTTACCTGCTCATTTATTTTATTTTATTTTTTTAGTCAAAGTCTCACTCTATCACCCAGGCTGGAGTGCAGTGACACGCTCATGGCTACTGCAGCCTTGAGCTGCTGGTCTCAGGCAATCCTTCTGCCTTAGCCTTCTAAGTAGCTGGAACTGCAGACACATGTCACCATGCCCAACTAATTTTTTTTTTGGGGGGGGGTGGGTTGTTGTAGGGACAAGGTCTCACCAAGTTGCCTAGGCTGATCTTGAACCCCTGGGCTCAGGCCATCTTCTCTCCTTGGCCTTGGAAAGTGCTGGGACTACAGGCATGAGTCCCCGCACCCGGCCCACTGATTAACTTTAAAAGAGGCATGGAGTTCTGACTCAAGAGAGTAAGTGGAGAATACTCCTTCACTTGTCATTCCTTCTGATACTCTGTAGGAATAAAAGTTGACTTTTTAAAAGTCTAAACCCTAAACAATGACATGAACCATGAGACAAAACTGGGGCACGAGACGGGAGAGAGATAAATGAATTTCTAGAAGACTAAAAGCAATTGGAAACATGTTGACACGTTGAAAGGTAAAACAAAGCAAACAGAACTGAATTTCACAACATGCACAATGAAACTTCAGTGGAGACAAGAGTCTATGCTGTGTAAATGCAAGAGAGACTAACAACTGAAAAAACTGGAGCTAATTAACTTTGTCTTTTGGACCTGCACTCCTACCCTTAACTCTTCTATAAATAAAAAAAAAACAAAGAAACTCACTTGCTTCATTCTTACTAATAGAACCATTATTGATAATGTCTACAAGTATAAAAATTCATCCATGTGGAAAACATTTTTAAACAGTTTTTGAGACTTACATGTATTGATCAAGGGTGAGAGCAAAAGATTTGTAGATGTGTAAGAATTCATAAATTTTATTATTATTATTTTTTGAGTTGGGGCCTCACTCTGTCACACTGATGAGTGCAGTGGTGCAATCACTGTAGCCTTGACCTCCTGGGCTCAAATGATTCTTCTACCACAATTTCCTAAGTAGCTGGGACTACAGGTGTGTGCCACCATGCTTGGCTAACTTTTTGATTTTTGGTAGAGACAAGGTCTCACTATATTGCCTAGACCGATCTCAAACTCCCACCTTGGCCTCCCGGAGTGTTGGGGTTACAGGCATGAGCCACCACACCTGGCCACAAATTTTATTTATCCTTTCTCAGAAAGTTGTTTTAGGATGTACATCAGTTAACTGAAAATAAAACTAAGAAAGAAATGGTATGAGATAAAGGAACTAGCCTTGGAATAAAACAGTGGTGATGCTAAAATGAGAGCTTTGGAGCAGGTCTGGAGATTAGACCTGCTAAATTCATAACTGCTTAAAGGGTAAGTGACGGAGCAGCAATCTGTATTAAGAGAAGGAAGCTTTCCGGGTCAAGTGAAGAAGATAGGTTTGGAAACTCTATCTGCAGGATCAAACTTAAGCTCATTGCTGCTTAAAAGAACAAAACAATGACTTTATAAAGATTCCTGCTTATTTCCCCAAGCCTCACCTTTTGCCCTTTCACCTCTTGTTTTGAGTTTCTGCAATGCTAATTGCTTTTGTTTATGTCAAACTCTGTCTAAATGCTTTTCCTTTACCAGGGTTCCTCAGATGTAGCTCATGGCTACTCAACATTTAACAGGCAACTCCGTTGTCTTTAGTTTGAGTTATGCTCTCCTCACAAACAAGCGATCTTTCATTTGTCTCTCCATCACTCCATCCTCTGTAGCTCCTATATCATAGGATATTGTAATTCTCTGCTCAGGGTTTCTGTCAGTTCTTTGGGGGCAGGAATTTATCTTGTTTACCAGTGTCTAGAATAGTATGGACACATAGTCATTGTGTAATAAAAGCTTATTAAATTGAAACAGTTCTTTCAACGCAAAATATTCGGAATTTAACTCTTTTCTTTTTTCAGATCCCTCATCTACACGACCCAGGACATACTTCAGACTCTATGGCATTGGGTCTTTAGGTCTTTGCTAGAGTTCTTCAGAGAAGGGGACCAAAGCCAGGAAACACGGCGACAGCCACAGCTCAAAGAGCACCTGGCCATACCAGAGTCTAGTAAGGCAATGACCAGTGAACTATTTCATTGCAACAAAATCTTTGCATGGGAACATGTTCACGTGCCAACATTTAACCTTCCACAGGGGAAAAAAAGAGAGCATATATCTCTGTGTTTTCACATATAGAGGTGCTAAAAAAATATAGTGTTTCATTTGTCTTCCTGTTATATCCTAGCAACATCTATTGACAAGCATTTTTTAAAATAGCCATGTATAAAAAATGTAATATTTTAAAAATGAGAACAGAAAAAGTATGAAGAACTTTAAGATGTATTTTAAAATTGTTATTTAATGACACATACCTTATTTTTGTTAGGAAAACACATACAACAGCCTTATAATTTCCTGGCTATCAGTCTTCTACTGAGCCTGACTGGTTGTGCTTCCGATTCTGTTCCCAACTGTGTTAGGAGGTTCTGATAAGCAAGCTAGGCAATTCTCTTTGTCCCAGTGCATAAGCTTTTTTAAGACACCCACGGTAACAAATGAACACGATAATGATCAGTCGTATTTGATCATTGTGGTCCATTAAGTCCTAGCACATCATTAAAATAGGACATCTGCTCTTTAAAAGAATTCATATTATTTGGTCAAACACTCTGAAGAGGCACATAGGACTAAAGCTGTTAAATAAATAACTGTTCTGACTGATGAAAAGATTTCCCAGAAGGGATTTTCTCATACTCACCTTTGGCCCTGCTATCTGGAGCAGCTTTGACCCTTGCCTGCTCTTACCCAATAATAAAAATTCCTTAAAGTGATGTTTATCTTTGCAATTTAAAGATTGCTCTCGTATACATTTTCTTGGGTAATTTACTCAACAACTCTTTGATGGAGGCAGTTTTCATCATTCTCATTTTGTACAGGCACGGGCTGAGGTCTCAAGAAGGTAACTTGACCAGCTTGACTCAAAAGCTTTAATGCTGAGGTGTGAACGCAAGGCAGGTGATTCCAACACCAGGGTACTTTTCCATTGATCACCACTAAAGCCAAACAACTCAAGCTGTGGCAATGATGCTTAAACTCCAAATGACTGTTTACATTTTAGATACTGTAATATGTTACAAACTGTTGGCGAAAGGGTGGAATCGTGGCTCTCTCAACTGTTTCTTCCCCTGTGATACATCTTGGAATTTTCAGTCTTTCTCTGGTATGACAGTTGAAGACAAACAACATGTATCAACCAAACTCTACCAGGGGAAAGAGAACCATATGACACTCAAGGGATATTCCTCTTAATGGGACCTCTGTGACCAGGGTGGTGAGAGCCTTTTGTTTACTCTGTGCTAAAATAGAAAAAGTATGTTTACTTAGAGTTTCTGATCTTGCTTTTATAAACATGTATTTCCACCAAGAGCAACATTCTACTCTGTGCACTAGTTCAATCTCACACTTATTTTATTGGCAATTGCGTGCGACTTCTGATGGGAACATTTATTTCCAGAATTAGTTTGACCAAATTATAAATGCCTCCAATGGAACAGCTTGTACTAATAGATAAATCTCCCTCTCACTTCAAAACCTACTGCTACATGATTTTTAAAGAGCATTTATCAGAAACCCCTAGACAATCCTCTAACTTCAATTGAACCAATTAATTTTATGCAATGAAAAATCTGAAGGAAGTCTCTTGACTGCCTCTCTGACACTTTATATCCTGTGATATTTCATTTTTAGCAATAAGTGACTGAGAACAACAGACATGACCAAAAAAAAAATGGTATGTGGGACTCCAACCTACATTTTAAAAATTTTGTTAGCAGTATTTTTCTGCCTAACACCCACTCACACTTTGAAGCCTTACCTCATTGTGTCATAACAATGATGTGTCATTACTCATTTGGAAAATCTGAAAAAGAAATTAGGTTATCTAAAGAAAGGGATTAAAAATATACATTGCATAGTAGAGTCTTTGGAGATTTTTATTAACATACCTTAGCCATACGTATATTATTTGATGGGGTAAGTGGGCTTTAAAACCTAAAATTAAGATGTAGATTTTTTTTTTACATTATGATATTTACCCACAAATGGGTACACAAGACCATTTATTTTTTCAGAAAATATGTATTTTTTAAATTACAAAAATGTACTTCTCCAAGTACCAAGAAACACTAGTTTTCTGTACTATCAGATAATATAAAAGCTATCCACCTCCCTTAAACGTCTGCCTTCTGAGGATGGAGTACCTGTTGTTACTGTTGTTATTATTATTATTATATTATGCACAGTTACCAACTTTTTCATTGTGTTTCCAGCTCTTCAGAACTTACTTTATGAAAGCAGTGAATCTTTCAAAATCACAGCATGAGGGTCAGAAGGATACCATCTCAGTATTTAGCCCTACAAAAACTTACAGTACTCACCTATAGTCTTCTATATGTATACCCATACTTACTGCTTTCCTTCTATTAAGACAGAAAAGGTCTCTGTCCACCGGTGTTAGACTAATTCCTCCATTGTGGGTCTGTATCACATTCCTTTCCACTATAATCAACCCCATCACATTCTCCCTTCCATCTTTAATCATTTCTCCTTACCAATGTTTTCCCCAACTGCCTTCAGCATATCCAAATTTCTCCTCAACTAAAACCCAAAGGCGCAACTGATTCTTTTTCCATCCCAGTCCACCTAACTTTCTCTTTTATCCTGAAATCAAGTTTCTTGCAAGAGTACACTACTTACTCTTTCCAATACTTCATATACTATTTATTATCATCACATTTTCTCTTTAGTGTCCTGTGGTTTCATTAAAATGTGTCTAGCTATGACTTTATTTTTATGTATCCTGCTTGTATGATTTATCCAGAGCTTTTTTTTGTCCCCTCATATATGGATATACATTCTTTCATCAGTTCTGGAGTAATTTCAGACAAAAATCTGGTTGAATACTATCTTGCATCATTCTCATTATCCTTACTTTGTGTAATTTCTGTCAAATACATTCTACAATACTCTGGGTGATCTCAGATTCTCATATCTTCCTTAGGATCTGTGCTCAAATTGAACTTCTTAGAGAAACTTTTCCTAAAACCTGCTAAATATTACCTGCTCCTGCAACATTCTTTATAATCTCATCCTAATTTATTTTTTCTTAGCATTTATCACTATATTGCCTATTAAATAGTACATTTTAAAAAGCTAAGATAGACAAGTGGGACATTGTCAAACCGAAAAGCTTTTGCACAGCGAAAGAAACCATCGAAGAGAACCTACGGAATGGGGGAAAAAATTGTAAGATATGCATCAGACAAAGCCCTCACATCCAGGATCTACAGGAAAATCAAACAAATTGACAGGAAAAACAAACAACCCAAAGGACATGAACAGATACTTCTCAAGAAGCAAGACATACAAGCAGTCAACAAACATATTTACAAATGCTCAGCTTCACTAATCATCAGAGAAATGCAAATCAAAACTGCCATGAAATACCATCTAACACCGGTAAGGAAGGTTATCATTAGTAAGTCAAAAAACAAAAAACAAAAAAACAGATGCTGGCATGGCTGTGGAGAAAAGGGAATACTTCTACACTGTTGGGAATGTAAACTAGTTTAACCTCTACGAAAAGCCGTGTGACAATTTCTAAAAGAACTAAAAATTGAGCCTCCATACAACCCAGAAATCCCTCTCCTGAGAATATACCCAGAAGAACATAAATTTGTTTACCAAAAAGATGCCTGCACATGCATGTTTATTGCAGCACTATTCACAATAGCAAAAACATGGAACTGATTCAGATGTCCATCAAAAGTGAACTGGATAAAGAAAATGTAATACATGATGGAATATTATGCAGCCAAAGAGAAAAATGAAACCATGGCCTTCACAGCAACTTGGGTGCAGTTGGAGACCATCATACTAAGTAAGCTATCACAGAAACAAAGAACTGAATATCACATAGCCTTACTCATAAGTGGGCCCTGAACACTAGTCACACTAGCACAAGAGTGAAATCAGCAGATGCTGGGCACTGTTAGAGGAGGGAAGAGGTAGCGGACATGCAGCTACAAAATGGGAACCTGGTCCACTACCAAGGTGAGAGAGGGCCAACTAGAAGCCCAAACGTCACCTGCATGATGCCATCTTATGAAGTAAATCCTCACTTTACCCACACAACTCTAAAATAAAAAAATTTAATCAATATTAAGTTTTTAATTGTCTCTTCCAGTAAGAATAAACTCCATGAGAATAGACACTACAATATCCAAAAGTTCATTTGTTTTGTTTCTTTTCAAATCTGTTTGCTTTTAACATTTTTCATCATATTGTTTATGATTATCTTTATTTTTTAAGTCTTTTTTATTAATTTTAAGCATGTAAATAATTTGTTTGAAACTGTCAAGTTTTAATAGCAGAATAATATTGGCCTCATAAAATGAGTATAAAAATGTTTCCTCCTTTTTCATTTTCTGAAAAAGTTGGTAGACTTTGGAATATTGCTTTCTTAAATGTTTGGTATAATTTACCACTGAAGCCATTGGGTCTGGCAGTTTATTTATTGGAAAGGTTTAACTTTGAATTCAATGTCTGTAAAAGATACAGACTTATTTAGTTCATCAATTTCTTCTTGGTAATTTGTATCTTTCAAGGAATTTGCTAGTTTATTTTAGATATCAAATTTACTGGTACAAGGTTATTCATAATATTCTATTAATATCCTTTTAGTTTCTGTAGCATATGTAGTGATGTTCCTCCTTTTATTCCTGATATTGAATGTTTTTTCTTCTTTCACTATTTTACCTACTTTATTAATAAATCTAGGAAAATATTTTAAAATTGTTTAAATCTTTTCAAGAAGTCAGCATTTGGTTTTATCAATTTTAATGATTTTTTAATGTTTTCAATTCTATTTATTTCTGTTTTTATTTTTATTATCACTTTCCCTGTGTTTGTGTTGGGTTTAATTGGCCCCTATTTTTCTAGTTTTCAGAGTTTGATTTAAAATTTCTGCTATTTTCTTTTTTTAAACAGCTGTTCTTTTTTTTTTAATTAATTAATTTTTTTAAGCCTCTGGGGCATAATTCAGGATTAGATATACAAATGGTCATTGTACAGGTAGAGTTTGGGCCTCACTTTTGTCCCCACTTTACCTGGTTTGAGATTAGGTACCCTTATTGATGAAGTGTGCCCCACCCCCCTGGCCCCACTATTGCCAATCCCTCTTTTATAGTATTATAATTGCTCAGGGTCCCCTTGTGAGTGAGAACATGTGGTACTCAGTTCTTTGTTTCTGTGATAGATTATTGAGTATTATAGACTCCATCCAAGTTCCTGTGAAATTCATAAATTTCTCCTTCTTTACAGCCGCATAATATTCCATTGTGCTCAGTCCAGTTGGTTCCATGTTTTTGCTATTGAAACTAATGCTGCAATAAACATGCATGTGCAGGTATCTTTTTCATAGAGTGATTTGAGTTCCTTCAGGTATATTCCCAGAAGGGAGATTGCTAGGTCAATTTAGAAGGTCAATTTTTAGATCTTTTAGGAATCACCACACTGTTTTTCACAGAAGTTATACGATTTTACACTCCCACCAACAGTGTAGAAGTGCTCCTTTTTCCCTGCATCTTCTCTAGCATCTGCTGTTTTCGGTTATTGCCCATTCTGACTGGAGTTAGGTGGTATCTCAGTGTGGTTTTAATTTGCATTTCTTTGATGATTAGGGAGGCTGTGCGCTTTTTCATGTATCTAGGGCTGCTTGTATGTCTTCTTTTGTGAAGTGTCTATTCATTTATTTTGCCCACTTTTTAATATTGCTGTTTGTTTTTTTCTTTTTGGCACATTTGGGTTCCCTGTAGATCCTAGATATTAGATCTTTGTCATATATATAGTTGCCAAATATTTTTTCCCATTCTGTGGGCTGTCTCCCCACTCACATAATGGTTTCTCTGGCTTTGCAGAAGCTCTTCAGTTGGATGAGGTACCACTTATCTATCTTATCTCCTATGGCATGGTCACTTGGAGTTTTGATCACGAATTGGTTTCTGGTTCCAATATCCATAAGGGTGTCTCCTGCATTTTCTAAGGTTCTTATAGTTTGAGGCTTTATGTTTATGTTTTTGATCCATTTAGAGTTGATTTTTGTGTATGGTGATAGGTAAGAGTCTTCTTTTAATCTTTTGCATGTGATTGACCAGTTTTCCCAGCACCATTTGCTGAATAAGTTCTCCTCTCCCCAGTGGTTGTTAGTGGAGGCTTTGTCAAAGATGAGTTGGTTGAGAAATTGAGGTTTTGCATCCAGAATCTCTATCCTGTTCCATAGGTCTATATGCCTCTTCTTGTGCCAATACCAGGGTGTTTTGATTATTGTAGTCTTATAATAAAGTTTAAAGTCTGGAAGTGTGGTATCTTCTGCTTTGTTTCTTTTGCTGAGAATTGTTTTGGTTATTTGTGGTCATTTATGTTCCCATATGAATTTCTGTATTTTAATTTTTAGGTCTGAGAAGAATGATGTTGGTAATTTAATGGGTCAGAGTGGACAATTGCATTGGACAATTGCATTAAACCTGTAGATTGCCTTAGGTAGGATGGACAACTTAACAATGTGAATTCTTCCAGTCCATGAGCATGGTGTATTTTTCAATTGTTTGTGTCATCTTTGACTTCTCTGAGCAGTGTTTTATGGTTTTCATTGTAAAGGTCTTTCACTTCACTGGTTAGGAAGACGTCAAGTTATTTCTTTTTTTTTTTTTTTGTGGCTATTGTGAATGAGACTGTGCTTTTTATTTGGTTCTCTGCCTGTTTGGTGTTAGTGTATAAGAATGTGACTGTTTTTTGCACATGGATTTTGTACTCTGAGACTTTGCGAAAGTTCTTAATCAATGCAAGAAGATTTTTGACAGATTATTTTAGATTTTTAAGATATAGAATCATATTGTCAGTAAAGAGGGATAACTTGACTTCCTCTTTTCCTATTTGGATAACCCTGATTTCTTTCTCTTGTCTGATTGTTGTAGCTAGGACTTCCAACACTATGTTGAACAGGAGGGGTGAGAGTGGACATCGTTGTCTTGTTCCAGTTTTCAGAGGAAATGCTTCCAGTTTCTGTCCATTTAGGGACTGTGGGTTTATTATAGATGGCTCTTAATATTTTGAGATATGTTCCCTCTATGCCTAGGTGTTCAAGGGTTTTACCAAGAAGGGATGCTGGATTTTATCAAAAGCTTTTTCTGCATCTAATGATATAATCATGTGATTACTATTTTTACAACAGGTGATGTGTTTAATTACATTTATGGTCTTGCAGATGTTGAAGCAGCCCTGAATCCCAGGGATGAAGCCTACTGGGTTATAGTCGATGACTTTTGAGACATGTCATTGGATTCAATTTGCTAGAATCTTGTTGAGTATTTTTGCATCCATGTTCATAAGGGATTTTGGCCTGTAGTTCTCTTTGTTGGATCTTTACACAGTTTGGGGATCAGTGTGATGCTAGCTTCATAAAATGATCTGGGGAGAGTTCCATCTTTCTCGACTGCTTGGTATACTTTTGATAGGATAGCTATCGGTTCCTCCTTGTATGTTTTGTAGAACTCTGCTGGAAAGCTCTCTGGTCCAGGACTTTTTTTGTTAAGTAGTATTCTTATGACGGAATCTATTTCCTGGGTTGTTAGTGGTCTATTTAATGTCTCAATTTCTTCTTGTTTCAACCTTGAGTGGTTGTATGATGTCAGAAAGTCCTCCATTTCATTCTGGTTATCTAGTTTGTTTCCATTCAGGTATGCATAGTAATCTCTGATAAATTTTTGTATTTCTTCAGGGTCTGTAGTAATTTGAGCTTTTGCATATCTGATTGCATTTTGGGGGCTTTTTATCTCTTTTTCTCTCTTTTTTTGGTTAATCTGGCTAGGGGTCCATGAATCTTGTTTATCCTTTCTAAGAACCAGCTTTTTGTTTTATTTATTTTTTCCTCTGACAATTTTGTCTTCTATGTCCTGTATTTTGGCTGTTACTCTGGTGATCTGGAGTCTTCTGCTAAAGTTAGGGTTTTGATCCTGTCTTTCCAACTCCCTTAGGTGATTTGTTAGGCCATTAACTTGTGGTCTTTCCATTTTCTTGATGTGTGTTCATAAAGAAATGAATTCCCCTCTCAGTACTTCTTTCATGGCATCCCAGAGGTTTTGGTAAGATGTGTCTTTGTTTTACTTTGTTTCCAGAAATCTTTTAATTTCTGCTTTGATTTCTGTGTTGACCCAGGAGTTGTTCAGTATCATGTCCATGTCTTTGTGTGCTTTGGGAGAGCTTTGTTGGTCTTGATATTTATTTTTATTCCACTGTGGGCTGAGAGGGTGCATGGCAGTATTTTGATCTTATGGAAATTGTTTCTGCTTGGTTTATGACAAGGATGTGGTCGATCTTGGATTACCTTCCATGTGGTGGTGAGTAGAAGTATATTTCGTGGTTGTTGGGTGGAGTGTTCTGTAGGTATGTATTAAATCCATTTGGTTGTGCCAAGTTGAGATTCCAGATCTCTTTATTGATTTTTTGGCATGATGGTGTACCTAGAGTTGTTAGTAGGGTATTTAAGTTCCCAGTTATGATTGTGTTAGATTAAATTTTTTTTAAGTTTATCTGGAAGCTGCTTTATAAAAGTTGGTGCTCCTATGTTGGGTGCATATATGTTTAGGATGGATATTTCTTGTTAATGGATTGAACCTTTTATTATTATGTAGTGAGCTTCCATATCTTTTAATTTTTGATAGCTTAAAGGATATTTTGTCTAATATTAAGATTGCAGCTCCTGCTTTCTTTGTGTCCCAGTCTCCTGAAAATATGTTTTCTACCCTCTAACTTTGAGTCTGTGAGTGTCCATTCTGGTGAGATGGTCTCCTGGTGACAGCATATTGTTGTGTCATTTTTTATCCAGTTTGGCATTCTATGTCTTTTCAGTGGTGCATTTAATCCATTCATGTTCAGACTAATTATTGAGATGTGAGAGTTTATCCCTGTCATGAGGTTCTTATAGAGATTGTTTTTGTCTGTTTATTTATTTGTTGGTTTTCTTTTGATATTTGGGTTGACATATGTGTGTGCTTTCTATTTTTTTCCTGCATTCTTGGGGAAAGTGTGGTCATTCTTTTTTTTCGTTTTTCTGTGCTTAATACTTTCTTAAGCATTTCTTGTAGAGATGGTCTGGAGGTGGCGTAAACTTTTAGGAACTGGATGTCTGAGAAGGATCTTAACTTGCCATTGTTGATGAAGCTTAGCTTAGCTGGGTATTAAATTCTTGGATGGAATTGTTTATCTCTGAGAACTTTGAAGATTGGACTTCAGTCTCTTCTAGCCATAGTGTTTCTGTAGTAAGTCTGCTGCTATTCTAACTGGTCTTCCAAGGTAGGTAGTCTGACCTTTCTCTCCCACAGTTCTTAGGATATTTTCTTTTATACCTACTTTGTGCAAGCAAATTGCAATGTGTCTAAGAGTTGATCTTCTCTTTTGATGTCTTGCAGGGGTTCTCTGAATCTCTTTTGCTTGAATGGTCACATCTCTGATAAGATGATGGAAGTTTTCTTGGATAATTTCTTGGAATGTTTGCTCCAGGGTGGTCTCTGTTTCTCTATCTGCCTCAAAAATGCCAATTAAGCATAGGCTTGGTCTCTTTATATAATCACACATCTCTTGGAGACTTTGTTCCATCTTTTAAAGCTTCTTTTCTATATTTTTAACAGTTTAAGTTAGTTCCATATTTTGGTCCTCAAGCTCTGAGATTCTTTCCTCTGCTTGGTTAATTCTGCTTCAAGTGCTTGTCAGTTTACTGTTTATTTTGTTTACTGTATTTTTTATTGCCATCATCCCAGTTATCAACTCCTTCATTCTTTCCTCATGTCTCTCCTCATTTCTATTCATTGTCTTTATTGATATCTGGGTTTGTGGTTTGAGACCAATTGCTCGAAGACGTTCATTGTTTGAGTTCTGAAGTCTGTAATCTCAGGTGCTGTCTTCTCAGGAGTCTGAATGGGACCTGTGTTCTTCCTTTTGTTATTCTTCATTTGTTATGGTTTTCTTCCCCTGTTTTCCTTCTTTAATTCTGTTGCTTAGTGATTGGGGAGATAGCTTTCATTTCTGTTTGCTTATTATTCTATTATTTCTTATGTAAATCTTCTGGATTTGTTCAATTTTGAAGTCAGACTGGGGATGGGGGAGCTGTGCTTTTTGCAATTTTCAAATTTGATTGGGGTGTGATGGGGTAGCTGATGGGGTTCAGGAGCTATCTGCAGATCACAGTATCTGCTGACTGGTGTGTGGGCCCCTGGAACCAACTTCCCACCACTTTACAATCTGTCCTTTTGGTGGGGATGTATGTGTATCCCCTGAAAGCAAAATAACATAAGAAAAAGTAAAGAATGGGAAAAGGAAGGAAGAAGGGAGACAAAAGGAAGATGAAGAGAGAGAAGAAGAAGAAGAAAGACAACAGACAGGAATGCCAACTAATGAATAAACAAAGAAACACACAAAAACAAGAACAAACATACAAACAAAAAAAACCTGATGATGCACTCACCCTCAAAAATACCCATATTCAGGCAGAAAAACAAAAAAACTAAACAACAGCAACAACAAAAAATAACAAAAACAAAAAAATACAAAAACATAAAAAAAAAAAAAACAGAAAGAAAAAATTCCCTCTGTGGTTGTTTCTGGGACTCTAGGTTCCTTCTATCTTTTTTTTTTTTTTTTTGGTTTGTTTTTACCGGCAGGTCTCAAGCACTGCTGCTGCTGTTGGCTGATACCAA
>CAUYQG010042780.1:0-11729 GCA_963574415.1 Tarsius wallacei
GAATGTACTTATTCATGATAGCATAAAAGCAGTTGTATAGATCGCTGCGTGGCAGTTGCAGATGCACCAATGGTTTGAGGAGATGTATCCAGCTAAGGGATGTGCTATATTTAATGTTACGCGATTTACAATAAAAGGTAACTACAGATTCAATATCCAAAAGTAACTCTGCTGCCTTCTCCTCTGGCACTGAAAGCCGGTCAATAAACTGTAGGCAATCTTTGTGAATAGTGTTCTGTTCTGGCAGGTCTAAAACACCATCCCATGATACCAAACTATCGCCTTTTCCTGCAACATTCAGAGCAATCTTCCAAACTTTAGCCCTCAGATCATCAGGCAGCGGTCTTCCTTGAATTATGTTTCTCAAGGTTTCAAGATCACAACCTCCTGCTTCCAGAGCTTCTTCAAGATCTTTTTCCCAGCCTTCGCCGCCCAACGTTGGCAGTGGCAGGACCCCCTCTCCTTCCGCCATTGCTGTTGATGTCCACGTCCCAGAGTAAACATTTTTCAAGAGAGGGTGCTCACCCTAATTCTGTCTCCTAGCAATGAAGCTCAAAGCACTGGTCTGACATTTGAGCAAAAAGACACTCTCTTCCTTTGGGCACCATGATCTATAGTAGTGTCACCAGACACTTCTCCAAAATGCAGTAGCATCTTTTGGCTATGACAAAATTCAAAGGAAAGAGCAAACAGAGGAGAATCACACCAAGAGAAGTGGGTCTATGCCCCCATCTTCAGTCAGTGCCTGAAGCTGACACACCTTCAAGCTCTTAGTTAAGCGAACCCGAAATAATTAATTTCCTTTATAGATGAAGCCACTTTGAGTTGAACTTTCTCTCATTTGTAGCTAAAAGCATCATGGCTGATTCAAATATATTCCACAATATGAGTCAGCAGAACACAATTTGGGAAGCATGAAAACAGAATAATACCACAAGATGATCATTTCTGGCAAGTGTATGTTTTCACAGGTAATTGAAAGAGCACAAAGTGAAACTTGGAAGAGTTCCTGAAGATGAGGAATTCTGAGATTAGGGTGTAATGTGGTTATTCTACCATGAGGTGGAAATTGAAAACTGCCTGGGGGGCAGGGTGAAGAAGTCATCACTGGTTCCATACATGCTGGTTTCTCTGAATGCTCTGCTCTGTACTCTTCTTGTTCTCACAGCTCTGGTTAGTGCTTCTGAACTTACAGGACCTCAACACTACCTGCTGCGCTGGACATTCACTCTCAGCCCACTTACCTCCCCCAGTTCATTGCCTTAACAGAAGCCTCTTCCTGGAGTCATCCCTTGACTGGTAGGGGGCTTAATTAATTAGCATTTGTGAGATGTTTTCAACTCTTCAGTGGATTAGAGGTAATTAGAGAAGCAGAGCCAAGAGCTTTTTACTACCTTCTTCTCTGCTGGTCTCTTCCTGCTTCTGAAGAAACTGACATTGATGTTGACTTGAATAAACTTAAACTTGTTATCCTGTCTCATTTAATTTTTCATTAAATAGATTCCAAAATCTCCCACAAACACTTTACAAGGATCAGTCACTTCTCCTACAGACCAAGTAAATTTGATGTTGATAAACAAAGCAATTTTATAATTGCTGCAAAGGGCAAAGTGTTTGAACACACAGATGAAATTCCCTGGATCCTTATGACTTTCTCTTATAAGAAATCTCCTTCCCCTAGCCAACTTGGTCACCGTAGCTTTCCCTTAGCCCCCACCCAGCAATCTCCTCCTGGGATTGTGGATAAATTACCCTTCCTTGACAATCAATTTAAATGTTATATTATTTTTTCCATAACTTGACTGAATATATTGAATTTTATTTTCATCCTGCCTTTCTTATTTTGCCACACAGAGGATGAATCAGTTAGAAACTGCATTTGGGGGCTAATACTAGAAACTCAAGATAGCATGGTTTAACAAGATGAAGGTTTGTATTCTCTCATGCATCCGCAGTCTGGAGGTTGACTTTCTATGGTCGCTACAGTGTTCCTAGATTTCTGTCTTTTTGTTCTGCCATCATTAGCAAGTAACTTCCATCCTCAAGGAGCAAAAGAGCCAATACAGCTCTAGACATCGAGTCCTTATTCCAGGCAGAAAGGAGGAAAGGAAAAAGGCAAAACAGCCTCCTGATTGAATTAACACGTCCAGAAAGCCTTATCCAGAACTTAGTTACCTGAAGTAACTTACGCCTGAAGTGAGGCTGGGAAAAGTAGTTATATATCAATGCATGTTGATGACCCTGACAAAACCAGATTTCTATTATTAAGGAAGAAGCGACAGTTGGTAAGAAATAGGCGATTCTCAGCTTCAGTCATACAGCATTCCTAACAGTAAGTCTTACTACTCCTTAAGTAAAAAATGATGTCTGATATTTACATAGTGTTCAGGTTGTCAAACACCTCCCAACCCCCCTGCCAGAGATCATGACCTGTTGGGGTCCTGGGTAACTTAAGAGAATAGAGATCTTTTGATATGAAAAGTATTAAGAAATCTTTATCTGCCACATGGAACCAAAACAACCTGTCTAAAATAGACTCAGAGGTAGAAGTCTTTTCAAACACATCAAGTTGAAACATTACACCTAATTTTCTAGACTTCTTCCCGTCACCTGCAATTATTTTGGAGAAAGGAACTGGTGCTTCCTGTCCTAGGGCTTTTTGTCCAATCTCTTGCTCTTTCAGCTGGAGTTATGTTACCTACAATACGTTCTGCAGTGTGCTTCAAGGGTAAGCTGCCTAATGTGTTAGATGTCAGCTGGATTGCATCGTAACAGGGGACATAGGTGGCCAATGTGGGATTCTACACTTGGGGCAACGGCAGCAAAACAAAGGCTATCTGGCCATTGGCCGTTTCCAAAATCTTTCTACCTTAGGGAAATAATAAAAGATGATTGGGGTGGGGGACAGTGTAGGGAAGAGATAGGTAGGAAAAGACTGGACAATTTTCCAGGTTCAATATAAGGAAATCCCCCAGTAGACAACAATTTATCAGGTGTTCAGTGTTAGCTTCCTGTGCCTGTTGTAATTCTGGGGCTAAGAAGTTTAGGAACTTCCAGGGAGATAAATGCACAAAGACATTTCATCTCTACAAATTTTTGTGCCATCATCTATATAAATAATGAGAAAAAATAAGGCAAAATTGCTGAGATCATTTCCACACCAAGGATTAGAAAACCTTTCTTCTGCCATCTTTTGGGGACTGACCATTTAGTATTTGTGGGTTAGATCTTATTCAGAAACTAGTTCCGTCAGCAAAATACAGTTTCCTTCTCTCCACCACCCACTTCTTGCCCTCTCTTGCCTCCATCAGCTGTTGTTTTCAGGGAGCAGGAAGCAGAACCAATGCACCCTTTAATTCACTTCTGGTGTCTCCTTGCAAGGCTGCAGTTCAACTTGGAGGAGATGTCATTTTGAGGACACCTTGTCCTTGTCTTCTGCTGATGTTTTAAAGCAGCCATCAATATGCAGAGTTCAGAAGCAGTGTCATTGTCTGGGAAGAGCATATGGAACTTGAATTTCACTTCCCCCCAGGGACATATGCTGTTAATTAAAGGCAGATTCTAAAGACTGTGCTCAGTGTATGCATTGCCACACTGGAGAAAATGGAAAAATCCACCAAATGTATTTCAGTTTCATGTCAATCATCCATACTTTAGTGTAATAGTAAGCTGTTTGCTCTATGCCATATTTAACATGGGTGATAAATACTCAGCTTAATTTGTGTATCTCCAACTCTTGGGGAACTCCTGGATTCCTTAGCATAGCGTCCAAGGCCTTTGGATCTGGTCTGTGGTTATCCACCTTTTCAGTCTCTTGTTTTTATCACCTTTTTCCTTAGAATCTAGCCAAACTACTTAAAAAATAATAAAAGCCACATTTTCAAGTCAGCTTCTAAACAAACACTTTCCTGCACACCTCAGTTAACTCAAAAATCCCCGGAAAGGGATTGCTGACTAGACCTGGGACACACGCCCTGGGATGCTCTGTGCACTCACTGTGACTGCTGTTCTACTGTCTTCAAATTCCTTGAGGCCATCATGCGCCTTTAGCCTATTTCTCTTTATTTTACTTTTGGTTGATCTTTCTGGGCGGCAGGAATGTCTTTCATCCAGTCCAAGGTCTGCAATCAGCCCCCGGTTGAAGCCCCCGAGTGTATACTCTGAGCTGTGGCCCTTTCCATGGAGATGGGGAACCCTGAGCCATTGTGACACCTGCAGTTCAGCATGCAGATGGACACCTTTCCTGGCCAAGTTCAAGGAGGCTTATCACTGTCACCTGCCCAGTCTTGGTCAGCTGTTATGTGTCAACTTGCTAGAATGCAAAATAAATGGTAGAAAAAAGTTAACAGCTCACTAAACTACACACGTTGATGAATACCCTCTATGCAGACGTTCTTGAGCTCCCACTGACTGGGAACAGTTACGAGGAGGACCCCCCACCAAAAAAAACCAGAATTATCTTTTGGAGGGTAGGCCCCTTATAATACAGGCTTTCCCCGCTAGGTAAGTGTTCTAGGAACCCATGGGCATCAGCGTATCAGCTTGTGTTGTTGTAAGAGGATGCATTTTGGCTTCAGTAATTTTTTTTTTGGAAATGCTTTCAACACGTTTGCTCATTTCATGATATGTGATTTATGAGCACACCTGCCCCAACACCTTACTGAACGTGCAGCAGTTTTTGACCAAAAACAGCATGACCCCTGTGCCCCACCCTTCCTATTCACCCCACATCACCCCTAGCAACTTTTTTTGGTTTCCTCGATGAGCACTAAAAGGTATCAAAATTGACACGTTAAAAAATGATTTTGATCAGTGATAAAAGCATCTCGACAGGTGTATTGCATCAAATGGAAAGTACTCTGAAGGTAAGTGAAGAGTAAACGTGTGAGATAAATATATAATTTTTAATAAATAAATTCTGGGGTTTTTTGGGTCTCTTCTCATATGTATATGTGTAAAGTACACTGCAGTGCATTCATTATATGCAGCATACTGTAGTGCTTTATATGCATACATAGTGTAGTTTTAATAAAAAATATCTCAAAGGCAATTTTAGAGCAAAGCAGCTTTTAAAAATGGGGTATCCTGTGATGCAAATGAATGAACTCAAATAAGGTTACTATTGCAGAAGAGGAAACTGAGGTTTAAGATCATGTAAGTGATGTGTTCAAGGTTCTATATGGCAAAGGAGCTTAACCACTATAGCAGAGGTAGAAAACCAATAGCTTTCACTTTGAAACCAGCCGCAGATTTTTCTGGGGGAAAGGGAGAGTACAGCAGTTTATAGTATTATTATTTTAAAAGATCTGAATTTACTAATAATTAATTGTATACACATACATCCCCATACAGATCTGGACTTCTGTTGAAAAATCAGAAGATATAGGACCCTAGGTCCTGCCTGGCATAGATGGCGGGAGCTGTGGAGGGGCTGTCTCTGTGTGTGGGAAAGGCAGCTCATTTCGGGTATCCACAGTCTGCACCACTCTGCCTTCTTTCCCAGGACCCAGCCCACTCCACGCTTGTATTACTTGCTGGCTCCTGCAGCAAGAACCACTAGCAACTGTCTTTCTGTCTTTCTCTCCCTCTCTCTCTTCCTCTCTCCTGCCCCCTCTCTTTTCCTCTCTCTCTCCCTGTACCTTACCTCTGTCCCTCTGTCTCTTCCCCTCTCTGTCTCTCTCTTTTCCTCTCTCTCTTTCTCTCTCTGTCTCTCCTTCCCTCCTTCCCTTCCTCCCTTCTTCCCTCCCTTCCTGTCTCTGTCTGTCTGTCCCTTTCTCGGTCTTCTCCCACCTCTATCTTCTCTCTCCCTCCCTCCCTGTCTGACTCTCTTTTTCTCCCTCCCGTCCTTCTCTCTCTCTTTCTCTATCTCTCCTCCCTCCCTCCTTCCATCTCCTCTTTTTCTCTTTCTCTATGTCCCCTTCTCTTCCTCCCCCCACCCCTTCTGTCTCTCTCTCCCTCCCTCCTCTCTTTCTGTTTTTCTCTTCTCTTGCTCTAGCTCCCCTTCCTCCTTCCCTGTCCACCCCCTCCCTCCTCCCATCCCCTCCAAAACATGATATTTTTCATTTCCCCTCTTCTCAGTGGCTCAATCATCCTATCATTTTTACTCAACCAGTACCACCCGCCTTTCCTGCCTCTCTCTCCCTCCCTCTTCCAGCATGTCCCACCCCTGCTGGTTGGATCTACCTCCAGCAGCACCCAGGCAAACCTTTCTTGGTTTTTACCACAGTGTGTTCTAACTGGCCTCTAAACATGCTCACCTAATTAGCTGTTGAGCAGAAGAATTGGAGCGAAAGTAGGAACGAATGTGGGATGGGTAGATGGGCACATGCATAAGCTGTTGGCTTGAAATCAGATAGAAAACCCTTTCTACTCCTCCTTTTGCAGAATATATGGGAGTGAATAGGAAAAATCATTCATCGTGATCTGCCCTTGACCTTGGATTGGGGCACAGAATGTGCCTGTTGGTCTGCTCAGCAAATGTTTCTAAGCCACAAATATTCAGAAGGAAAGACATAGCATTTTTCTTCCTAAAGGAACTTAAAGCAGTAAATAAAATTAAAACCGAAAAAGCTGAATGATCATTCAGTGTTTAGGAATTAAAAAGAACACTCTCTGATGGTAATCGTGAGTCATAGTTGAGTGCTGAATTTAGCACTGAACTTCTCATAATGAAGACAACTCTACTGAACGTAAGAGAAACACTTATTAAACAAGACATTATACTAACCAGTAGGTTAGAAAATGCCTCTTTGTGTGATCTCTTTACTGTTTTCGGTGGCTCTCCTGTTTTAACTAGGCGTTCTGTCATCTGCAAAAATGATATTTTCCATCCACTTTCCCAACAGCTCCACTTCTTTTCTTCTTTTGTAACTTATTGCAAGGGTACAATCCCCAACCCAACATTAATTACGAAGCCAAATGCCACCCTTGTTCTGTCTGGTCCTTTCAGAAAAATGATCATAGCAACGCCTTCATATGGTTAAAAAACAAAGTGGAAGGTTCATCAGTCCATAATAAAAACAGCCATCTCTGTCCCTCGTCCCGTTTCTCTCTGGAGTGTCGGTCATGTCAAACTACTTTAGCTATCTCTTATTAGCTTCATATTTCAAAATGCTGATGCTACTGCTTTCTCTTTACTTGTCAGTTCAGATGTTGTCCTTGTGGTAGGTGGTGGCTCCATTCTCCCATACCGTCCCTCTTCCTCTCCTTATTCACAGTGTGTAGCACTGTTTTTGTTTTTGTTTTTTTTAAAACCCATTTTTCATCTTTTCCACTTTTGCACGCAATAACAGCCCCCTACGCCTCCCTGTTTTGCCTTTGCCCTTGCCCTCTACTTTCTAGTTTCAATGCAGCAGTCAGAAGTCTCCTTCTAGTACACAAGGGAGATCTTGTCGCTTCTCTGATAACAACCTTGCAGAGGTTCCTGGTCTTTCCCAGAGAGTCCAAGAGTCCTTGCACTGACCTTAGGGCCGGCCTCTGGCTCTCATGCAGCCTGATCTCATCTCTCCAACTCTCTCCTTTGCCCACGTCCCTCTAGTCCTGCTGGTGTTCTTACTGTGTGTGGGTTTTTTATTTTTTATTTTTAATTTTAAAGATGTGGAGTACAATTCAGGATTAGGTATATAAATGTTCATTAGGCAGGTACCCTTGTTGATGAGGTATGCCTCCCTCCCCTGGCAGTTTCCCACTACTCCAATCCTTTTCTTATAGTATGACAATAATTGTTCAATTGTTCTGCTTATGAGTGAGAACATGTGATACTCAATTCTTTGTTTCTGTGACAGATCACTCAGTATTATAGCCTCTAAGTTCATCCAAGTTGTTGCAAAGTTCATAATTTTGTCCTTCTTTAGGGCTGTGTAATATTCCGTCATGTATATGTACCACATTTTGCATACAGTCCTCTTTCAATGGACAGCATGGTTGGTTCCATATTTCTGCTATTGTGAACAATGCTGCAATAAACATGCGTGTGCGGGTATCTTTTTCATAGAGTGATTTGAAAGGTACTCTTCCTTCAGGGTCGCCAGGGTGGTGGCATCAGAATGGAGCCCTCTTCTTGCAGCTATCTGCAGGGCCAGCACCTGTGCACTCTCACCCCATCACCATGTTAATCCTTTTATTTTTCCAACAGCACGTACCACCTTCTAACATACTGAATTTACTATTTACTGAGTCATCAGTGTACTGTGTGCACAAGGTCCATGACAGCACGGCCCTTTTTTTGCTAAGATGTGCCACACCCTGCCAATCATAGCTGATCCACACACTGGATAAATGAAGGAATCAATGTGGTGGCATTCTGCAGGGCCAAGCATAGCAATGGAGAGAGCTCATCTCCTTTCTTGTAGTTTTCTTTTTCTCCAAGAGTTTGTAGCTATTTCTTTCTTCTCTGGTCCTATCTGTTTTTATATATACTTCATTCTAAATGTTTTATACTATAAGAGTTTTGTTTTTAAGGAGAATGGCCCTGTTATTTATATACGCTTCATTTTAAATGTTTTATTATATGAGCTTTGTTTTTAAGGAGGATGACTAACGTTTCTCTAATAAGTTTAATTTAAGCTTTTAGTAAAATATTTTCTTTTCCTGTTAAGAGAACATTCTTTACTACTTTTAAAACGGTTTTATTAAGATATAATTCACAATATTCAGTGATGTATCACAGAAACAAAGAACGGAGTACCATATGTTCTCTCTCATAAGTGAACCCTGAACATTTACCATAATACTATAAGAAAGGGATTGGCAGTAGCCGAAAACTGATGGTGGCAGCGGGGCACATAACATTAATAAGGGCATCTGATCTCAAACCAGGCAAAGTGAGGACCAAAGGGAGGCCCAAACTTTACCTGTACAATGACCACTTGTATACCTAATCCTCAATTGTACCCCATATCTTTAAAATAAACTAAATTTAAAAAAAGAAATTTCAAATTAAAAATAAATATTTTTTTAAAATTCACAGATAATACAATTCACCCATTTAAAGTGTACAGTTCAGTGGTGTTATTAGCTCAATTGTGTCTCCTCAAATTCTTGTGCTGGAGTTTCAAACCCTAATACCTCAGAATGCAAGTATTAGGAGATTAAGTCTATGAAGAAGTGATTGGGTTAAAGTGAGGCTGTTAAGGTGGTGCATTAATTCAGTGTAATTAGTGTCCTTCTAAGCAGAGGAAGAGACACAGTTGCCTGTGTGCACAGGGGGACAGCCATATGCAGACAAGGTGGCAAGAGGGGGGCAAGCAAAGGAACCAACTTTGTTGAACCTCCATCTTGGATCCCCAGGCCCCAGAACTGTGAGAAGATGAATTTCTGTTGTTTAAGCCACCCATTGGGTGACATTTTGTTACAGCAGTCCTAGTAAACTAATACAGATAGTTGGGTGTATATTCACAGATATGTGCAATCATCTCTAAAGTTAATTTTAGAACAGTTTTATCACCTCAAAAGGAAGCTCCATACCTTTTAGCGATTGTCATTGCCTGACCTCTGCTCTTGTCCCAGCCCTGAACCACCACTAATCTACTTTCTGTCTCTGTAGATTTGCCTGTTCTGGACATTTCATATAAAATATCACATATTGAAAGAGCTAATGAAATATGTAAAATAATTGCAGTAGCTTGCTTGACATAAGTAACTCCATTTTGTTAACATCCTCCATCTTAGCTGTCGGCCTGACCTAAAAATAAACCCTCCCAAGTGTGTATGTGTGATTGTTGCAACATTCCCATGACCACAGTCCCACAGCCTTGTTCCCTGAGCTGTTCACGCTGACTGCTCTTGCTGACCATCTGAAAACTCTCTAGCCACAAGTTCCGTGTAATTGTATGCCTTATTAACTGAAATCAAAGAGATTGTTCCTTGTGTTTTTAGTTCCTTGTGTCCTCAACCCCTGCTATGTAGCCCACTTGCGGATTTTGTCTATATAAGCTTCTTGCTGATTCCACTCAGTGTCGAGAGCTTCTTGGCATGAGCCTACTCTTGACTATTAAAGGACTCAAAATTTGAACCCATGTGCTGGCGATTCTCCTTTCTCGCAGTTTGGCTATAACATTTGGAGACCCCAATGAGAATTGTTGCCAACTTCGAGAGGTGGCCTTGCTCCAGCTCTCCCTGGCTTGATGAAGAAGTTACAGGGGAGGTGCCCCCTGAATCATTCCAGAGCCCCATAACTTCTCATCTGGCTCAGAGGGAAGAGGAATGACCACTGATTTCCTCCCACCTCAAAAATTCCTGAGTCTGTCTGTGTTCTCCTAGGAGGTAAGAATTTGTTCTGTTTACCAGTAAGAATCTGTTTTCTTCTGTTTGTGGCTACAATTCTGTTTAAGGGAGTAATGGCCTGATGAGGTCACCCTTTGGACATTATTCATTAGGCCAAGACGTTGGCTGAATAGAGTCCTCTGGTTTTCTGCCCCGAGGTTGTTCCAGGGATCTGTAACTCTTTTGGCTTGGTCTGGACGTGACCTGTCTGTCAGTGTTTTAATTGTGTACTTTAACTGTTTGCTTGTTGTTTGCTCATTGTTTGTTATAGGTTCACAGATTTCACGACCTGTCAGTCCTCTGGACTGTATATTGAAAAATTTCTCTATTATATTTGCTGAGGACTATGGTGTCTGCCTTTCAAAAGGCGGGCTCTGGGCCTCCTCTAAAATCCATTGGCCTGCATTTAATGTTGGTTAACCCTCTACAGGGTTTTTGAATGCTCATGTTACTAAGTCTGCTTATAAGCTCATCCCAGGGACTCCTGGTCACCTGGATCAGTTTCCCTATATTGACCAATGGTTAAATTTAGTCCAACCCCCCCCACCCCCACCATGGTTAAAAATATATTCTCTTAAAACTCAGGACCCTTCCTGTAAACCATACTATACAGAGACAGAGCTTCTAATTTGAAAACAACAGGGTTCTATATACAAAGGTCCCTGACCAACTCTTCAAGGAAAATGTGTTTTACCTGTTTCTCAAGAGAATGAAATCTTGCCAAAATCCAAACCATAGGTTTTAACCTCCCTGGTAAAATCAATCATGCACACTCATCATCCCACCTGGTATGATTGTCAGCAGTTCCTTTTAACCCTATATGCTTCTGAAAACCCAGAACACATTAGAGCTGAAGCTAAAAGTCTGTCCTGGCCTCAGAAGCTGGAACAAAGGAAAAAAGTCAGGAAATGTTAGAGGAGGGTTTTCCTTCCTCTTGCCTGAATTGGGACCCTAACACTTTGGCAAGGTCTAGAACATTAAAAACTTATCACCAGACTCTATTAGCTGGTTTGAAGGGAGCAGCCCCCAAACCTATTAATCTTTCCAAAACTACTGAGATTATTCAGGGTCCTGAGGAGTCACTAGGGGCGTTTCTTGAATGTCTTCAGGAGACATTCTGTACCTGTATCCCATTTGACCCCTCGGCACCTGAGAAAGCTTGGGCTATCAATTTGATTTTTGTGACTCAGGTGACTCCTGACATCTGGAGAAAGTTACAGAGGCTTGAAGGCTCACATGAATAAACATTTCTCAACTGCTCGAGGTAGCTCAGAAGTTTTTTAATGACCAAAATGCTGAGAAACGGAAACAGGAAGAAAGAAAATGAAGAGAGCAAAAAAATGGCAAGCAAAAGTATAAGTTGCTGCCATCCAGGCCTCCCAGCCTGGCTTGAGACCAGCACATAAAACAAAAAGAGAAACTAATAAAGAACAAAAGAAAACTGGACACATCCACCTAGCCAAGAA